>VZRN01005647.1:68556-87500 GCA_013397935.1 Dasyornis broadbenti | reverse complement strand
AATCTGCCAGCAGAAATCCAGGGAGTCTCCTTGTTCCTTAAAGGAGCAAGAGGGAGATGTCATAGCAAACAAATTGTGGGGCCTGCTGGTACATAAAGCCAGATACTGATAGGTGAAAGAAGCAGTGGGAGGAACCATAAATCCCATAGGAATTACATTAATTGACACAGACTGTTACTCACCCAAGACAGTGTTAAATCCCTGGACTTAGACAAAAAGAACAGAGACACAAAGAAAACAAAAAGGGAGGGGCACGTACATTAAATGGGGGTCTGTATTAGGAAATTTGGGAAGTCTGTACTTCTTGAGTACCTCAGCCAATGGGGAAAGAGAGAGGGAGATCCAGCCAGGAAATCAGGATAAAAAGAGGCTGCATCCTCCAACAACTGGAGAGACCCTATGGGAAAGTGTCCCATGACCTCTCTCTTTATTCAAATAAAGTTACAGGACTCCTCTGTCTCCTTTTTGGACATAAACCTCTGGCATTTGTGGATTAATTTTCCTGACATTCCCAACAGAGGGGAACAAGGACAGATCTCGCTCCGGGGACTGCCCAGGGCCATGTGCTCCAAACCCACAGGCCAACCACACATTTCTGGCTGGGAACCTCACCCTACGACACCCAACTGCTCAGACACTAAACTCTAAGGTGCTGCTCTTTGGAGGCTTCTGCTGCCACTCCAGATGTAGTTTGCAGACAAACAGGCGCTGAAATTGGGTATTTTGGGAGCATGTGGCAAAAATCTGTAGGGTAAAAACCCCAAAAAGGTGCATAACCAAGTTATGTTTTCTGTTGCACTGAGGCAGTAAAGCTCCAAAGTGAAGCCCCTGGAACTGATCTTTAGACAAAAAGACATTCTCACTATGACCTGTTCTAGAATATTCATCTAATCAGCTACATAGCCTATGCATCAGAACTGTAAAGACAAATGATTGTTCAGAGCCTGCAAAGTTTCCTTCATTTAAGGAAAGTCAGACTTTTGAAAACTGGTATAAAAGAGCTTCCTGTAGACAAACGGCACCAGACTTGGGAATAAAATCTGGGTAATTCCGAAGAATCACACTCCCTGCCTTCCATCTGCCCATTGTCAAAAGAAATACATAGTAGGCAAGGGATCTGCAAATTAATAGAAATACAAACACATTCACTGTAAAAGTTGTACACTAACATGCAAAAAGGCCTGTCCTATAAATACACCTGCACTAGATAATTTTTCCATGAAAATGAGCACCCTAACTTGGCCACTTCAGGCTATCATATCTCATTCTCATTAATGGATAACATGGGATATTTTTCATTCCCTCTTCTTTTGAAAATCTTGCTCTACCAAGCAAACCCTTCACTGTCCATTTCATACAAGATAAATAATAAATTATTAGAAACTGCTTATTAGAACTAATATAGAATAAGTAATGAATACTGGGAACTGCTTATTAGAACAATGACTATAGATTGCTTAACATATTTTTGCACTTACCAAACAGAAAAGGAGGATGTAAAGGAAAGTCTGGACCATTGTAAGAAAAGATTAAGCCAGGATGTAAAGGAATCTGACATCCTGGTATAGGGTCCTGACTCAGCCTAAGCCAGGATGTATAAGTTGGACTCAAGCCAAAGACACAGAGAGCATGCGCAGGGAAGCGGGGTGAAGAGTTCACTTGGAAGAATCTTTTATTGGACCCCTGACTTGATCAAAAGACCCCTGCCCACATTTTCTCAAGCAGCACTGCGCAGGCGCAAGTGTATTTAAATGAACTTTGGACTCATTATAATACGAAGCGGGGATAGCTAATGAATATGTATAAGGGTATTGTATAGCTTCATGCATATGTAACCTGTAACTCAATATAAACTAAGCAATGTGCCGCAGCTGGTACGCATGGCTTTAGGGAGCTATCTCTCGTGCGTCTCAGCGCTGAAATAAACATACCTACTTTACAACTTTGGTTGTGAAGTCATTCCGTGCGTCACATTAGAAGCTGAATTAAAGAAGTCTTTACTTTTTTAGCGTGCAAGAAAGCGCTCAGTCCAGACCCCAGCATTGCCATCGAGCAGACCTACTTCGGAAAAGGCGGCCATTTCAGGGTAGGGAGATGAAAGCTTCTCTGCAGAGTGTCTGACAGAACTTCAACACCGTCTCAGCTCGGGCTGATGGCTGCGGGCAGGGAGAGCTCCGCGTGCGCGGCGGCTGCAAACAGCGGCCAGTGCTCTCAGACTCCCTGTGCCATCATCCACCCTCAGCCGCGCCGCCCTCAGTGGCACCCTCAGCGGCGCCATCGCACGCACCCCCCATACCCGCCACATCCCTCAGTCCCTCCATTGCCGTCGGCGTCGGGGGCGCCGCCATTGCCCTCAGCCCTCCAGCCTCCCAACCCCCGCCATGTTTCGCCATCGCTCTGTCCCCTCACTCCTGCCGTGCCCCTCAGCTTCCCCTGTCCCACCCAGGGCTGCTGCTCCCTCTCAGCCGCCACAGCCCCCGCAGCTGCCCCCAGCCTCGCCGTCTCTTCACGGGTTCCCCGGTGCCTTCAGCTGACGCACGGAATGACTTCACAACCAAAGTTGTAAAGTAGGTATGTTTATTTCAGCGCTGAGACGCACGAGGGATAGCTCCCTAAAGCCATGCGTACCAGCTGCGGCACATTGCTTAGTTTATATTGAGTTACAGGTTACATATGCATGAAGCTATACAATACCCTTATACATATTCATTAACAATCCCCGCTTCATATTATAATGAGTCCAAAGTTCATTTAAATACACTTGCGCCTGCGCAGTGCTGCTTGAGAAAATGTGGGCAGGGGTCTTTTTGATCAAGTCAGGGGTCCAATAAAAGATTCTTCCAAGTGAACTCTTCACCCCGCTTCCCTGCGCATGCTCTCTGTGTCTTTGGCTTGAGTCCAACTTATACATCCTGGCTTAGGCTGAGTCGGGACCCTATAGCAGGATGTCAGGTTCCTTTACATCCTGGCTTAATCTTTTCTTACAATGGTCCAGACCTTCCTTTTCTGTTTGGTAAGCGCAAAAATATGTTAAGCAATCTATAGTCATTGTTCTAATAATCAGTTCCCAGTATTCATTACTTATTCTATATTAATTCTAATAAACAGTTTCTAATAATTCATTATTTATCTTGTATCAATACTGGAATTAAACTCGTATGATTTGAATGTGGAAAAATCACGAGTTTAGAACTGGTTACCATATAATAGATTTCTCAGCTGTGAGTGTATTTATCATTTGGAAATCAGTCACCTAAAACTGTTTAAGCAACTGTTTCCCCTAAGACAGAAAAAACCCTATGTTCTTTTTTGCCCTCATGTTTCTCTATTTTTTTCTCTTTTTTCTCATGCTTATCCTCTCACTTTTCTCAAACTTTTCCCCTCACAATTCCCACCCTTTTCGACCCTCATGTTTCTCACACAGTTTGCCTCCCGTTTTCTGCCCTTTTCTCCCCTCATGTTTCCCTCCCTTTTCCCATTCGTCACACTCTTTATTCCCACATTTCTGATCTTCTCTCCCTTCACGTTTCCCTTTCCGCATTCGTGTTTCTCACCCTTTCGCCCTCACATTTCTGCCATTTTCTGCCCTCACGTTTCCCTCCCTTTTCCCACTCGTGTTTCTCCCACTTTTCCGCTCACATTTTCTGCTTTTTCAGGCACTTGGGTTTTTTCAGTGTCTGTTTCTGTCTAATCGTTTGTGGTCTTTGCTTTTTTTCCCTGCAATCCTGTCTCCCATGGGTCCCAGAGCAGCAGCCCGAGAAGCCCTTGCCTGTGCGTTTGCCTGTTGCTTGAACAGAGTCTGTGCTGCACCTGAAGAATCTCCTTAAGAAGCACCTGATTGATACGAAAAATGGGTGTTAATTTCTTCAGAAACGACTACATCTGAAAGAAACTATCAGGTTCTGGAACAATAGGTGTGGGAGTCTTTACAAACATCAAGCTTTTTTGTTGAAGGACCAAGCACAGTCCGAAGTTCTGTATTTCAGACGAAAATGCGGAGGCTTAACAGATGTAGAATATTAACTTGGCCACCCAGGCTGGGCTTAGAGCTAACTTTAATGGTCGTTCAGTGTATGATGGGGGAGGGAATCCACTTCAAAGGGGGAATTGGTAGTAGGCGGTTCGGAAAAGCCATCCCCCTCCCTCGTCTGTCAGGCAATAGGGAAAGGAGGAGGGCAATATGCGGCTAGCAGTTTACGATAAACGGAGGCTGCGGCTTCCTGGCAGTTTAGAGAGACGGCGACAGGGGCATGGGGGAAGTGGGTGGTGGTATGTTATTATAGTGGATTTGGTTGTGGCAGGACTTCTGTGTCTGTGTCTGCTGTGCAGATACTGGTTTTTCATAGTAGGATTTTCGCACAAGATTAAAATACTGCCAGCTGAGGTTACAAACTGGTATGTGTATCTCTGTGTGCACAGAAACAAAGGGTGAAACAGCCGGCTGTCTGCTAATGTCGATTTCAGCAGGCGGCTGAAAGTGGGGGTTCAGCTGACCCGCCTGCTGCTCAAGGACCGGGGCAGGGGCCGGAGGGGCGGCCGAGCGCGCTGGAAGGTGCCTTCTCAGCCCTTGCTACCATTTTGTGCTTGCCGCCCTCAGCCCCACACGCCGTTCTGTGCGTGGCGCCCTCAGCACCGGCTGCTGCGAATGGGACGCGCTTCCCGGGGCCCGGCACTTGTGTTCTCGACTTTTGGTTTCCCGGACTGGGATTTGTAAATGTTTTTTGTTTCCTGAGTTACACTTTTCCTTTCTTGCACGTAGACAAATTGTTGTGCTCCTCAAGTTACGCTAAGAAACAGGAGTAAAAGGAGCAGCTTCAGCCCACTTTTGCATGCCCCGGCTTTGCTTTTCTAGCCTACTCTCTCCCACAGCAACAGGCATGGCTTGTCTTTCAAAGCTTTCCATAGGATAGTTACCACTGCCATTCCACATTCTATAGGAGCTGATTTGTGCCTACCGTTACTGACGAAAACAAAATGAATTAAGAGAATTAAAAATTTATTGTGATTATTACATTAAGAAAAGGGTATTTTCATATGTGTGATGAGACTCTGGGGACGGAGCCACTGCATGGGCTTGGAGTGGTCCTGGGCATTTTGGCAGCAAAATCCTGTTCCTGAGGGGGCTGCAGGGGCATGTGAGTTGTCAGGGATCCAGGGGACAATGAGAGATGCGACAGGGATGGGTGACAGCAGTGGTATTTCCTCATGGTGGCCTTAGTACCTGAAAAAGGGCCAAGGAAATACTTGTGTCACCAAGGAAGGGTGTCTAACACCACTGTGGAGTCCAGCATTCCCCAGACCACTGCTGCTCCTTTAGGGGATGCTGGGGATGTGTGGAACAGGGGGATGAGGGCCACAAAGTGAAGGGGGCACCCCGAAGAGGGACAGGTGGAACCCAAAATTGTGGGGTGGACACCCCAAGAAGAAGGCAAGAGAATTCTAAAAAAGAGGGTGGGGGATGCTAAAATAGAGGACTGATGCACCTCCAAAAATGGAGGTGGGTGATGCTAAAATGAAGGGAGGATTGATAAAACAGGGGGACACCCCAAAAGCTCTTTTTCCCTTCCTCACAAATTGTTCTCTGGTGGGGGATGTTTGGAGCCGTCACCCCAGCTCATGACTCCCAGCTCGGGCCGAGCCAACGCCTTCCCCTGTCTTAAGTGGTGTCAGAGTTTCTGCACCACCTGCATGGCAGTGGTGCTGGTCTCTGTCTCCTACAGTTGCTCCAGCACACTTCGGAACACCGTCAGGGCCTCCTTCCTGAGAGATGTGCAGTGATGGCACAGGAGCTTTACCATGTCTGGCAGGAGGACCCACATTTTTCTTGCCTGCATGAAAGACGCAGCTGTCAAGGAGCTTGAGCTTCATGGCCTCATCCTGGCAGCCGGGGGACAGAGAGACAACTGGGGAGCATGAGGAGGCACCCATGGAGGCACTTTGGATGTGTCCAGTCCTTACTCCAGAGTGGAGCAGTTGGCCAGAAAGTAGCTGAGATTCCTGATCCTCTTGAGGCCGCTATCCTGCGCAGCTCCCCTATTGTAGCATACAGAATGAGAATCACTTGCTGTATGATACAGGATAAATAATGAATTATTAGAAACTGTTTATTAGAACTGATATAGGATAAATAATGAATACTGGGAACTGCTTATTAGAACAATGACTATAGATTGCTTAACATATTTTTACACTTACCGAACAGAAAAGGAGGATGTAAAGGAAGGTCTGGACCATTGTGAGAAGAGATTAAGCCAGGATGTAAAGGAACCTGACATCCTGCTATAGGGTCCCGACTCAGCCTAAGCCAGGATGTATAAGTTGGACTCAAGCCAAAGACACAGAGAGCATGCGCAGGGAAGCGGGGTGAAGAGCTCACTTGGAAAAATCTTTTATTGGTCCCCTAACTTAATCAAAAGACCCCTGCCCACATTTTCTCAAGCAGCACTGCGCAGGCGCAAGTGTATTTAAATGAACTTTGGACTCATTATAATATGAAGCGGGGATTGTTAATGAATATGTATAAGGGTATTGTATAGCTTCATGCATATGTAACCTGTAACTCAATATAAACTAAGCAATGTGCCGCAGCTGGTACGCACGTCTTTAGGGAGCTATCCCTCGTGCATCTCAGTGCTGAAATAAACATACCTACTTTACAACTTTGGTTGTGAAGTCATTCCGTGCGTCATGTATGCGACAAGAATTCTGGTTTTATCACAAAGCCCTACAGCATATATACTTCTCAGCGTGAAAAGTTGTCTCTTAGTTGTTTTCTTAGTGTTTTACAATTCTTTGGTACATTTTGTCAGGTTTGACAGCTTGTTACTCTTCTAATGGGAGAGAAAGAAACTTGCTTATCTGCTTCAGATCCTGCGCTGATCAATACGTTTCGGCATTTGATTATTCCAGTTCATGTGGATGTTGGAGGCCTCTTTCTCTGCAACCTGACACCCTATCCCAGCTGGTGAAGTCCAGTAGCTCCTGGGAAGAGGGAGAACCTGCTGGTGAGCCCCAGGGGCAGCCATTGCGCACCTCATAGCAGCAGCTCCAGTGCTAGGCCAGACTGGTCCCATCCCTCAGGGCTTGCTCCAAGGTTGAGCTCAGGCTGCAGTGGGGCTCCTGCCCCTGGATTTCCTCCAAGGTGTGGGACAAAGGCCCTGGGCCAGCCACGTCGCATGGCAAGTGGCACCCTCTGCAGCCACTCTGTGCCAGCAGAGCCTAGTAGCAGCCCCTGCTTCCCTGTGGGAGGTGGGTACCCTCCCTGTGGCATTCTCTGCTGGCTTAGCACTGGGCAGGGGATCCCTAGTGGGTTCTGTGCTAATCCACGCTCCTTGATGGTTCTGCAGTCAGGATGCAGATGTTGTCAAGGAACTTGAACTTCATGGCCTTGTCCCAGCAGCTGGGGGACAGAGAGATAACCAGGGAGCGTGAGGAGGCACCTGTTGCCAGTGAGAGCAGAGCCCTGAGGTACTGCTCTGGGGAGCTGCAGCTCTGCCCAGGCAGTCCAGAACAATCACTTTCCAAGGAGCCACGGTTACCTGGTCTCACGACTGTTGGCAAAGGCCTGGATTAAATCCATGGCCTTCTGTTTCTGTCCTTGCAGAGGTAGCCAGCCACCGGCTAACAGGAGAGAGCAGAGAGGGTGCAGAGAGGATCAGGCGACAGGTGAGAGCACAGAAGATGTGCCCTCCACCCAGCCTCCTGGATGCCCAGTCCCAGCTCACCAAATCCTACATAATTTTTCAGAAGAGCTGGATGGAGCTCTCTGGTGGCTGGCTGTGACAGATGGAGCACAGGGAGTGTGCCCTTCACCCAGCCCTGTGTCTGCTGCCCTGGAACGGCCATCCTATGCAGCTTGTGGCTGAAATGTGCCCACCAGAGGGGCTACCGTGCTGGAGCGTGGCCTAGTGGGGAGAGCCCCTGTGCCCTGAGCTGGAAAGGTCTGGTGTCCCACAGCACCTCCTGCCAGCCCTGCTGCCCCTTGCTGCCTGTGCCCCAGAGCCAGAGCTAAGGCCCCTCTGCTCTGCCCTCCTTGGGAGAGGCTGTACTGGGGCTGGGGTGGAGCAGCCCCAGCATTTAGGCATCGCACCCACTGCCAGCGTGCCAGGTAAACATGATCCTGGCATCATGCAGGGCACACTGGTGACCCCAGCCCTGCCCGACACTTCAGGGCCCCTCACTCACTGTTCTGCCGAAGCTCCTCCTTGGTCATAATGAAGGACTCCACCATGGTCACATGGCTTTGCCGAGGAGCTGCTCTCCTGGGAGTGCTGGCCTGGATCTCCTCCCAGGCAATCCTGGGATGACAGGGGGTGTCTCCTCCTCCTGTGGGATGGAAGAAAGGGGCTAGAGCTGTAAATGGGAATATTGATTTTTAGCAATGCCATAGTGCTGCAGGGGCAAGATTTGGGTTGCACTCGAGGGTTTGTCTCCAGTGCTGTGCTCCCGTGCCATCCCGTTGCTGTCCTCCCAGACACTGGACTGGCACCTGTGTTGCAGTGGGGTGACACAAAGGACTTGTGACTTGTCACCACCGCTAGCAATGGGTTCCAGCACTTGTTGGGCAGGGAACATACCCCAAGTGACCACTGCCCAGGGAGGGAGAGGAAGGTCCCTGGTGCTTTGGGCTTGTCTCCAAGTCCAGGCCTCCTTTGCCCTCATATCCCCCTGGCACATCCCTGGTACCCTTTGGTGTGTCCCAGAGCTCTGTGTTCAGACAGCTCCATGTGAACCTTGGACATCCCTGGTATGTGCGGAGGCACTTACTTTGTCTCACAAATAATCCAGATGTCTGGTTTTGGCTGATGCAGTGTCTTCATTTCCCTGGAAAGGCGATTGGCCAGGGTGGATCTATTCATGACTCCCATGTCTTATTTTTGATTTCACTGGCACGATGGACTGGGTCAAATGGACTCAGTGGTATTGGGAGAGGGAGGTATGCCACTCTCCTGATGTAAGCTGCTCTGCTCCTGAATAGTTAGTATTTTAGTGGTCCCGTTTGTCACTTTGAAAATATCACATCAGGTTCTATTTGCGTATACCACTTCCTAACGGAAGCTCTTTGGGCCAACCTGTCAGGAAGAGGTATTCCTGCTAAAACTGGCCTTATCACCTTAAATGGTCCCCTCAGCACGGTGGGATGGTGCCGGATTGTGCGCTCTGCTTCTCACAGGGCCAGGCTGGCCACAAACAAACCTTGCCCAACAGGGCTGAAGGGTAGGGCAGTGCAGCCACAGGACGCTTACAAAGCCTTTTTTCTGTGCATGTGCTGTTACTGTGCAGCCTTTCTGGTGCTTTTCCACTCGACCTTAAATGACAGATTGATAGGCAACATTTCATAAATAAAACTAAACAATGTTGAGGCATCTTTATTTCAAAATTAAACGAGTCCCTCATGCAAAAAGTAACTCACTTTTTGATATGATTGGGAGGGGATGAAGTCTTGGAAGCAAAAAACTTTATTTGTAACAACGAGTTGGCTGAGTGATGTGTCTGTCTGCCCCGAGAGGAGAACAAATACAGACTTCATCAAAATGGCAACCTTTTATAGCCTTTTGTGTCTGGGGGGCAGTCCCTGTCCCTGTTCCCATTGGGTGCGTACTGTGGAGCTTCCACTCCTGACTGCTTACTCTTCCGTCCCCTTCTGTCTCAGGTTCCCTTCTTTCTTTGTTCATGTCTTCAGCCCTGCTTCTCCACTGGTTCCCAATAACACTTAACAGGTGCAATGAACAATAAACCACATCTAAACCACAGATAACATGTAGAAAACAGAATTAACAGTTTTCCTTCTTTTACTCCATAATCTCTTCGGGCAGAAGCAAAATGTCATTTCATCCATCACACTCAAAACCACGAACACCTTTCAGGCCTCTGTACCTGTCATCTTTCTGCTGCAGTTCTTGGACAACCAGTTAAAACTGAATGTACTGCCAAAATACCCAAATGAAATTGATACATGTATATATATATGTAGCTGTATATTTTTACAGAAAAAATCCCAAAAATCTAACCAGATGTAACTGCGTGTCCTGAAAAAAGCCCCAACGCTAAAAACGTGAGTTTTCACCACAAGGGGTATCTCTGTAACTGTAGAGTAGTAATAGAGTGCCACAATTCTGATCTAAGGAAGCACCAAAGGGAGAAATATGAGATTTCTGTGGTTCTTCCAGTGCTTTTTATATTTCTCTTTTACATTGTCCTCTGTTTTACCATCAAAGCCAGCCACCTGTCTCTTTCATTTCCCTGTTACCTAATTCAAGGGAATAGTTCAATTTTTTATGCTGTCTAATATATGATATTTTCATTTTCGCTTTTAGAAGAGAGGCTGTACTTTTATTGGAGGTCAGCTAAACACCATGTTGAATACTTCAGAATTATATTATCCTTTTACTGTATTTTCATTCAGATTCTCCCTGTTGCATAAGAAAATAAATTTTTCTCTTTTTTTATTGGGTGCAGCTTCTTACTCTAAATACCAAAGCTAGCTCATGCCGTGAACTTTCAAGGATGTTTTTTATAGGAACACTGGACTACTTAAGAATTCCATAGCTGAAAAGTATTGTTACCTTCAAGGAAGTTCTGTCTGCTTGTAAGAATCTGTATTCTTGTCTTCCTCTATTCTAATTGATAGATATTTTTGAAATGCAGTATTGATCATAAACACATTTTGTCAGTATTATTCCATGATTCATCAGAAACTGAATTTGCAGTGTTAATAAAAAGAGTAGGTTTTCATCCACTCTATTTATGATCTATTTTTGTCACATTCTCTGCATATAGTCTCATAAATTATTATTTTCCTGTTGCTCAACCCAAAGGCAATTGAGTTCTAGGTACTCTTGAGCTGGTAAAAGAGTGGTAGCAGCAAAGGTAGTAAAATCAGCACTTAAATGGGTTCTCAGATCCAAAAGATTGATCTTCTTCAGGCTGTGACCCGTGCAAAAAACCCCAAACCTGTTTATGTCAGGCTAACCTAGTGCAGTTTAGTGCAAAGCAGATACTAAACCAAAAGTGAGAAGGGCCCTCTCAGTACCTTTTAAAATTCCTTTTAGTTCAGGCTAAATGGGGTTGATGGATTTATGATTAACTTTTCAGCAATGCGCTTAGTAGGATAGATTGCTTTCAAACACTGAAGAAGCAAAGCTCAGCATTGGTAGAGAACAGGACCAGTTAATCTAAACCAAATCCCGTTTTGGCAAAGTCATGAAAGAAAGGCCATTCTGTGTCTAGCCCACATTGCAAAAATTGATCCAGATTAAGAACAGATGAGAATCATTTGCCTGCCAGTTCAGTCTTCTGGGCCACCACCCGTGCTAGGGTAATTCCAGTAGTCATAAAATAGGTTTGTATAAATAAAACTTCTGTGTTTTGTCTTCAGAGGCAAGACATGCAACTAATACCTGAAGTACCTTTTGCAAACATCTGCATAGAACGTTCCAGTTCTATGTAACTTTATTTAAAAGCTTAAAACTGAAACTTTGAAAAGCAGCAAATATAATTCTTAATTTCAAAGTCATACATTATTTGTAATTTACATGTGTTAATGAGTTAATTGTCTTCGGACCTTTCAAATGCAAAATGTGTTGTATGATGAAACAAAATGTATTTGCTTGGTTAGTTTAACTGGTTAAATACCTTTTTCTTCCAAGGAAATACTGGAAAAAATGGATTATTGAATCTAGAAAAGAGAAGCTGTAGAAAAAATAGCATTGAATAGTGTTGACTAGCATTAAGACATCAGGAGAGAGAAGGGTATTATTTTTTTTTTCCCAATTTCCCATTGAAAAGTAATAGAAGGTTTAAATTCAAGAAGGAAAACAGAAGCTAATTGTAGGGAAAAGAAAAATTTTAGATTACTTGTTGGCATGAAGAGTTAGCAGAGAAAATACATTATTTTTCAGAGTATATAGCTTAGGAGGCTCAAGGTTTTCAAGAGTTTAGCCATGTGTCAGCATTGACTCAGGCAGATGAATGGACACTTCTGTTTTTCTGTGTTTCATTAAGAAACTGGTGTCAGGAATGCTAAATCCTTGTGTGAAAGGCAAGTTTTATGTGGAACTGGCTATCTCAGTGTAAACCTCATGAGTGCACAGGAGATTTTATTTCCACATAGCTGAAATAATTTTGTTCAGCCGTGACTGGGTTCTTCAAGGTGGAACTGCAGTGCCTTGTCCCGTAATGACTGAGCTGACTCGAGGCAGCACCCATTCCTCCCATTCTTTTCCAGCAGTAAAATTTGGCTGAGGCCTTTAGAAAACACCTGTGGAATACAAGCAGGCTCACTGGACAACAAGGGGAGGGAATGCAACTATTGTTTCTGCTGAAAGTGTGCTTTCAAGGTGTTCGACACAACTTTTTGATTTGATTTGTGATAGAGCCACCCTTGTTGGTCCTTGTTGTCCTTGTTGGGACACAACTTTCAGAGCATTTGGGTTGGAAATCAGCTGGGAAAACCTTACCAGGAGTGATACCCAGGTAAGTTCCAGTCTATTTTTAAATAATTGGGCTCACCTCTATGGAATGTTGTGGTTCAAAGTGTGTCAGCTTCATCCAGTGTGCAGGTCAAGGTATAGAAAAGAAGGAATGGCTGCTGGCCTCCCTTTTTACTCTGAAAGGCTGCTGGAACATGATGGGGCTGTTTCAGCTTTTATCATGTCATGATAGAGTGGAGATGACACATAATATTGTTTCAGATAAATGGGGTGTATTATTTTACCTGTATATCCAGAGATTAATAATTAATCTTAGTAATAAAATGTCCTGGAAGATAATAGAGTTTATGAAACGCATTCTCAGATGTATTCCTTAAGAAAATTATGACTACTGGTTTGCTTTCTGCTTTATTTTGTAATCATACTCAGTAATGCTGATAATTCCTGAAAATACAGTTGCTTATTGGTGAGAAAAAGTATAATCTGTTAAATTCAGTTAAGAATTTGGCTACCTATGTGTAGATTGCCAGCAATGGAAATGTTTGTCTTGTGCTTGTAACTACATAACTTTTCTGTCTTCAGAAATTCCCAGTGCATCACTACTGTATAAAGTGCTGATGGTCACATAACAGTTTTTTTCCCCTATTTTGCTATTTTTTTTAAATAGCAGGGGTGAGGAGAAAGTTGTCGATAGCTGGGGCTTGCTCAGGAAAGACCTCAGAAGCAACGGTTTGCATAGGAATCATGAAACTGTTCACCTTTGAAGCAAGGAATTCTGAATTATCCATACAGTTATTTGAAACATTCAGTGTTGTACCGTATGTGGGTACAGCCATCACTGAAGGGACAGACAGTGGGTCCTGGCACAGTGGTGACAGTATGAAATCACAATGACAATGAAAGCTTTGTTTCCCTTAGTAAAATAGTATGATCAATATAGCACATAATTCATTATTAGAATAGCACAGGACCTCTGCAGGCAGGGGTACTGTGAAGTCCCACATGAGTATTTTCCCACATGAGTTTTTTCTCATACCAGGTTGAAGACCTTATAAGCACACGATTTATGCTTTCTGCTTGTTTCCTTCCTTCACCTTAAAACTGAATAGCTCAGGTTTGGAAAGGTAGGCTTTCCCTGTTGCTTCTGGGAAGAAAGAATCTTCCCATCTTTAGCCACTTTTGTAGAACTTTAACTAATCCACTGGATGTTTTGGGTTTTCAATTCTGTGGGAACGTTAATCAGAATATTGGTTTGTTTGGGGTGTTTCTTTTCCCCCCTCTATTCATCTATCTAGAAACGAGTTTGGAGCTGACTCTAATCTGAATTTACTCAGAATACGTGTCTGCCTATTGACATAGAGCAGCCTTGAAAAAATTTTAACAGGAAAAGGAGGAAAAAAGTTAACAGCAAAACTTACTGAAGTATATTGTGCACTATCTTTGAATGGTCTTTATTCCTATGGATCTGAGGCTACCAGATCCAGATTTATTACCATAAAGGAAAGAGAGAACCATCACACAAGCCATCCTTATTGTTGTCATGTGAACACAGGGAGGTTTCCTTCAGGAGAAGGAATGTGTATGGCCGTGTAGGGATCCAAAAACCTCTCTGTCCTGGTACTCATTCAATCTCATGTTAATGTTTCTCAGTGTTGCACACAATGTTTTATTCATTTCAGCTAGACATGATGATGAGCTTGGAGAGCATCGTTTATTTTAATTAGGTCTTAGCATGGCTCATCCACATCAGTAGGCTGCAAAATTAGAAATGTTTGTTTGTTTGTTTGTTTTCTGTGAGCTTGGAGCAACCTAATTAAAGCTTGGAAAACTGTAAAATGCTCAGACTCATAGGACAAAGAATGGGAAGAGTTTGTTCCTTTTATTTCATTTACTGTGCAATTCTTTATCTAAATCAGTTACCAAATATGATTTCTCAGCTGTGTGCCGTATTTTTAACTATTCATAAAAATTGCAGATTGCTGTTGTCTGCTTGGTCCTTGCTCTCTCTACATGAGGTTGGATATGGCTTTGCAATGTGAAGTCTTGTGCAGGTGTCTCAAGAATGAGGTTTACAGAGTGGCATTCAGTTGTTTCATTTGGATTTGAAAACCATTTTCATGGAAATTTTGTTAGTAAAGGTTGATTTATTGAGTTTTTCACTCATATGTGTACCGTGATAGAAATAGTGTGTAATAATAACATGTATTTTGTTTTTAAAAAAATCCCAGTGTCTTGCTCAGATGTTGGCTGTCAGAATAATCTGCTATGTGTAATCTATAATAACCCTAGTTAGCATCTTTGTCTCCTCTAAAATCTGTCTGCTGACGTGGATGTTACTGATTTAATTTTTCTTTCTATGTAATGCACTTAAAAACTCTGTTTCATTCTTTATTTGTTTTTCAACTAAAAGTATTCAGACCTACATACCCTCCTCTCACTTGCCTTTTTTGTATTTGTTTATTTCCTAGGAGGTCTTAGCAGGTGAATATTGTAATTGAAGGTTAATTGCCTGTTCTTCACTCAGTGCACCGTGTACCTGCTTATCCCATGGCTGGACAACTTCTGTTTCTGGCAAGCGGTAAGGACAACATTTTGTGGCTGTGTAACTCATGAAGAATGCACATCTTCAGCAATATTTGTCATGCTGGTGTTTGCCAGCAATCAACTTTCTTGCATTAAAGACATAAGTAGTTTGGAGAAAGAACGTTCAAACTACAGTGATTTCTTCCTCGTTACTCTAGGAATAATTAATTTTCCAGCTTGTTTTGACTCAGGAAATGTATTTTATTCTGCAGCATTACACTCTCTGTCAGGTCCTTATTCTAAATCTCATCGCTTGTTTCAGCGCATTTTTTTAAAATGCCTTAAATATGACATTAATATGCCTAAACACATCATAGACCTCTGCAAGACAGGCTCTAAAACAGGGATGGATTGTTTTTATTGTCTTTCCTACAGCAGTAAGGGTTTGGTTTTTTTTCTTTCCCCCCTGCACTGGTAGCCTAATATGTGGAATCATAAATATGGGGAGTGAAAAAAGTGACTGAAACTGATGAGACCCATGGCACCACTTCCATCAGCCACAAAAGCACTTGTTAGTGGTTTCTTGTGATTTCCTCATTTTTATTATTTTTTTAAATGGTAAGGAGTAAAACCTCATTCCTTTACGTATGGAAGAGTTTTCTGCCATGGCTGTGCTTTCTTAACTCACATTAGTGCCGATGTGAATTGCATTCTGTTTTCAATAAGAAGGCAGATCCCTTGGTGCTTCCCAGTGACATTCATTTTAAAGCCACCAGGTGTGCAGTGCCAATCTCATTATCTCAGCTGTTTTTATTTTTTCTGCCCTGCACTAGCAAAGCAAACTGTCAGAAACAGAAAGATGCCCATGGACACTGCCTAGATCGTCACATAATGAAAGGAAACAGGATTATAATTAGCTTTGCATTGCGTTTCCTTCTTGGAAGGATAGATACATTTAGTTACAGACTATCTCTCTGGCTAAATCTCTCTTCAGTAATAATCTCACAACGCTTGCTTGGTCCGCTCTTTTTTTTGTTTGTTTTTTTAGCTCAAATAGCAGAAATGCTCTTTATCCCTCACCATCATGACAAATGCTGGCAAAAATCCGTGGAAAGAAAATGGGAAGATTCTTGGTGTGTGAAATTTTATCAAGTTGAATATATAATAACAAATATATGTAATTTAAGTGCCAAGTTTCTCAAATATATGGCAATCACTCCCAATTGCTAGTATTAGCCAAACCCAAAACTCAGTTATCTGTGTAACTGTTTTAGTCCCATTCTAGACAACTTGCAAATATGTGATTTTAATGGAGTTGAAATTAAGTCACTGAACAGCATATGTGCTCCAGATCCTCTCCTGAAGCACTTGCCGGGGTGTCCAGTGAAGAAAGCATTTGAGCACATGATAAATATGTTAACAAACCCATGCAATTGCAAGAATTGTTTGTAAAAATAAGTTTATAAAAAAATTGAGAAAGAGAAAGGAAAAGGAAAAAAAGTATTTTTAATATACTTTTTATCTTGCTCATCTGCTCCATGTAGGACCACTAGATGCCACTGTGCCCTAAGGAAGAAAATGAACCACAGCTTCACCGCCTGCTTTAAATCCAGAGCATAAAACAGTTTCAGAAAGCCAGTGTTGATTCAAACACTGCAATTTCTTGAAGTGTCTTTATGACCAGGCACAGCCAGACTGTTGATAAGCACGATTCCCTGAAGCAGGGAAGGTTAAAACACTTTGAGGTGTCACAGAACTGGTGCTAAGTAATAGCTGATGGAGTTTTCAGCCAGGGAGAACCTTCCCCAGCACGGCAGGAACATCCCCTGGCAGCATCCCTGCTCCTTGTGGGATGGTGGTTGCTGCTTTTTTGCTCTTCCTTTCTCACAGAAGATTGGGGTTACAGGTGCTGAAATTCCATTTTCCTGGAACCACTTACATTAATCGATGCCTGAATGCTCAGAAGGAGAAAAACAATCTCCCTGCACTTCCAGGAGGAGGAGCTGGATAACCAGATGCTGCTTTTGTGGCTTTAGCCTGTTGTATTTGGAATAAGAAAAAATAGTTAGAATAGCTCAGAATATTGAATCTGAATTCGTGATCATGAAATGACAGTCAATAACTGCAAACGGGGTACTGTCTTTTTCCCCACTTCTTAAAACATCTAATTTTTGCATTTGCTTGGTGTTCTGGTCTTATAGAAGGAAATATTCTGTCCCGCAGCAGAGAACAGCAAGAATTTTATCTCAAAGGGCATCTATTATTTTACCCTGTCAAAGAGGACGTGCCCTTTAAATTTGGAGGTTTACAGACACAGATTACTGTGTCTTAAAACCTTTTTCCAGCTCTGTTTTAAAGAAGTCCCTATTAAAAAAAAACAACACCCCCAAACCCCAGAAAAAACACATAAAAATGCAACTTCTCCCATAATTTGAATATTCTGCAGTTTTCGGAGAGTAAAAATATAAAATTAAATAATTGAACAGGGAATGTCTACACAAGGAGAAGAATATTCCCTACAGTGAGGTAAACCCGTCTGTTCCCACAGTGAATATTTTGTTTACAGCAAGGGCTTCTTCTGTGGCCACATAACACTATACAATTATTTCTGCCAAAATGCCAAAAAGAACATTAATAATAAATGACTAATTTATTGTTGCTGTGCAGAATTTTCAAAAGAAGAGGAAAAGAGTGGAAGCTGCATAACTGTGGGAATCTGTGTGTTGGGAGGGTAACAAACCCGGGGTCTCCAAGGAAGTGCTGTGTGAGGCAAAGCCCTCAGCAGGACTGTCCAGGTGAATATCAGAGATCCAGGAATGAGGAGCTCCAGAAAAACTCAGGAAAGGAGGGTATTGAAACAAATCCTGATGCAGTTGCATGCTAAAATCAGGGAATGTCTGTGCCAGTACAAACTGACCATTAGCAGCTCAGCATCACACCATGAGAGAACCCACACCTGAAATAAACATGAAATAAGGAAAGAGAATTATTTTATGATTGTATCGTATCATTGTAAGGACTATGGTTCTTTCTCCTGTGTTGGATAGGACAGTGGTGATGGTTTAGCTGTGGCAGATGAGATGCATCCTGAGAGTAAATGCTCTAGGATGACAGAAAGTGCGCAGGATTGCAGCTAAACTCATCCCTAGATTTTTTTTTTATCAGGTGAGACAGTTCTGTCAGAAACCATGGCAGAAGAATTCAGAAGAGGAGGTGGGTTACATGACCCCCACATTTTTCTTGTATTTCTATCAGTGTCTCAGCTGTCCCTGAGCTTGTCTGCATTTTTTTTTTTTACCTCAACACGCTGTCTGAATATGTAATACATTTTGAAACAACACTTATTTTACACCCTGCAGAATGCAAAAGAAAAAAAAAACAGTCAGTGTTATTAAAACATCTTTTTAATTTCAGAGACATTCCCTCAAAGGTGGGTATATTTCTCCCTTGTCTGGCTGCTGGAATGTTTTGATGCAGGCTTCTGTGATCTTTTTATCACATCCAGTTGATGCTGAGTTGAATTTTAATTATACATAGCATTTTTTTCCTCCAAATTTTCTGAGTCTTTGAGCAATCTGCATGACAAGGCTTTCACTGAAGCCCTGAAACACTAATTGTCCTCTGTCATGAGCCATGGGTAGGCTAAATCTGAATTTCATCAATGTTGGTGTGCAGGCTCTACCCCACATCGGCAGTGGTAAAAAATATTGGATGGATGGATGGATGGATGGATGGATGGATGGATGGATGGATGGATGGATGGATGGATGGATGGATGGATGGAAGGTGCGGAAGGAAGGCGCGAAAGGAAGGCGCGGAAGGAAGGCACGGAAGGAAGGAAGGCGCGGAAAGAAAGCGCGGAAGGAAGGAAGGCGTGGAAGGTGCAGAAGGAAGGAAGGTGCAGAAGGAAGGAGTGGAAAGAAAGCGTGGAAGGAAGGAAAGCGTGGAAGGAAGGTGTGGAAGGAAGGCGTGGAAGGAAGGCGCGGAAGG
>VZRN01005647.1:0-67910 GCA_013397935.1 Dasyornis broadbenti | reverse complement strand
AAGGAAGGAAGGATCACAGATAAATACTCAATTTCATGCCTCATGCAAACCAAACAGTGAACATTCTCCATAATTCATACCATTAATCTGTGATGAATTTTTTAGTCTACTGAAGGTGTCTTTCTCTGTGCCTTCACATATTGGTCTGATTTGGTAGACCTCTGCCTCTACTTCTGGTTGACTTTCATTCATCTTACTGTTATATTTTTTCCGTGACAGACTGTCTTACTGAAATTCCCATGGGGTCGTTAGGAGAGAGGCTTCATGAATGTCCTTAGGAAACACACAGACACACACACACAAACGCACACATAAAGAAAAAGTTTAAAATAAAAGTTCTCTAGAAAAATCAGAAGCTTATTGCATGTTGAGATTCCACAAAAAAAAAAAAAAAAAAAGGCTGATTAAAATGGCAAGATCCTGCAGTGAGATGAAATCTGTACCCAGGTGCTTCAACACTCTGGCACACACTTTTCTCCTGTCCTTTGCTAGTTGCTCTATCAATTTGCAGTTAAGTGCTTCTGCTGTCAAGACGTTGTAATGAAAGTAAAACCTACGACACTGGTGCTATTCAGCCACAGACTGCTCACCCTGTTCCTAAGCCAAAAATGCTTTTTTGGGCTTTTTCCCACTTTTCGTTAAGTTAAAGATGCAAATGACATCCCAGTGGTTGACATAATTATGACCAAAAAACCCTAAACCCCACCATTCCAATCTTTGTATGCCTAGTAATAAATAAATATAGTGTGAGTAGAGGTGTTCTATTTGCACTGCCCTTTCTGTTCAGAATGTCTAACACAATTGTAAAGTCTGTTGAGTTTCTGAAAATATTTTAGACTATTTTAGGTGGTACTTGGAAAGAACCTGTGCACACTGAACAGAGTTGTTGTGGAACATTTTAGAATTTAATTAGTTGTAAGTATGGAATCAAATCACCCCAAAGTCCCAACCTCCCCATATACTAAGAAAAAAAAGCTGCACAAAATGTGATTATGCTCATAAACCCATTTCCGAGGGACCTATTATGGCAGTGAGCTAAAGAAACTGAAGCATTTACTGAAGTAAATAACTTCTAAAAACTGCCCCCCCCCAAAAGACAAAATCCACCAATATGTTAAATTAATCTTTAAGAATTAAATTAAATTGCCTTCATGTATCAAAGGATTTTTTGGTGTTTGATGGTATTTCACATACTTGCTGATAATTTTTTTCTGCAGATCCAGCTAGGCTACTAGCCCAATATATTGACCAATTAATTAGCACTTTGAGTCCAAACATGGAAAACTTGTAATGAAGGATCTTGGGGCTTGATTAGTTATTTTGGGTGTGTGTTTGTTTACTTTGGGTAAATACAGTGGCAATAAATTATCTTAGAACAACACAAAATGAGTCAGTGGCATAGCTAGATACATTGATACTGTTACAGAAGCAGATACTGATAATGATAGAATATAAAATTATAGCAGTAATAACAGAAGATAATAATAGAATTTAGACATTAACACGTGCATTGAGGATGGGAGATCAGGAGCTTCTGCCCTCCTAAACCACAAGAATGATGGGGACATTTTACGTTATAAAGAAATCAACAGCACTGTTTCACACAGAACACTGTGACAAAACATCACAGGTCCACAAAATCAGTTCAGAAGATTTACCAAAGTTTTCATTCTCTTAAGATCAATTTAGTGGAAGTCATGTTATGTATTTTGCCAGTGTTGGAGCCAGTGTCTTAGAGGTCAGGGGAAATTCTTGTGTGATTAGCAGATTATTCACATCTGCATGAAAATGGTCACTTTTGGAGATGGAATACCAGACTAGATTGTCTTGGTTTTGGTCCAACTGGGAAATCCCAATATTTCCCATTAGACATGCAGCTGATATGCTGAACAAACACCTTGTCACATCACTGGAGAAGGGAAAAGAGAATGAGATGTACAGGGGTGGGGACTATGCACAGAAATACAGAAACCAAAACGTTCTACAGCCTGCCTATTGCAGCAGTTTAATTTAAGAAAACAGCTTTTTTTTTCAAGCAGGGTAGCAGCCAGATTTATAGGTGGTATGAACTGTTCTCAGTCAAGATTCAAAAGACATTCAAAGTTCATGGGGACAATCCCCTACAGTTTTTTCTCATGTAAAAGTGCAATTGACTTGAGAAGAGGTCTTTGGCAGAGAAAATAACTTTTGTTCAGAGTTTATGTTTAGCAATAAAGAGCAAATAGCTTTAGGCAGATCATATGGCAAGAAAAAAAACCCTGAAACAAAATGTGTTACAATACTAAAAAAATTGTTTTAAAAATATCTGGGAAATGAGATACAATACCTAAATTAATACCCAGAACTTTTATAAGAACTTTGTTGGAAAAGTAAAGAAAAGCAAAAAATGGTAAGAATCTTGGGGCAAGAAGTAGATTTCTGGTCATGTGAATTTGTCAACAACTGAGTGATCTAGATGGGAATAGTCAAGCTTGGGTTTTGTTACCAGTCCAGTTTCATACTTGATGAAAGAAAACAATTTTTTTGTCACTCTCCTAACTGCTGTCGTGAAAAAAATAGATACTTTATTTGGCTGTTTTATAGAGGAATGAGTGAGATTTAATCCTCTGATGGATTAAAAAGTGTGGATTTTGAGGTGTTTAGAAGTTGCAACTAGATTTGAAAGGGTCCTTAAATTTCATTGTGGTCCACCTAGAGGGGGATTTTCAGAGTGGGGTATCTAAATTGGTCATATAGTATGAGAAGTGAAAGAGAAAAGGAGAAGGGTTCTTGTAGATTACCTTTACCTAGACAAGAGGTAAATTAGCTAGTTCTCATTTTGCATGCACAAATCCACCCCAATTTCTAGCAAAACCACAAAATGGAGAACTGGCTTTAGAAACATTCTTTACAAATGTTAATAACTATAAACTGTACATCTGGAAAATTTCTCTTCTGTATTTCCATCTCTCGTTATGCCATTGTGTGTATGATTCCACTGTTAGATAAGAGAATGTATCTGAGTTCAGCAACAGTAAGACATGGAACCTTGTATTCTGAGTCAAATTGTGTACTGCAAGAAGGAAATGTGAGGGTCTGTGTGACTTTTTTTTTTTTTTTTTTTTTTTTTTTTTTTAAATCTCTCTTTGAAAGCATTTTAGCTTTTTGCTTCCTTTCAGTTAATTTTCTTCATAGGTGTATTGTAGCTTTGCCTCTGCTCTTCCAAGCTATTGTCCTGGTTCCGTGTGACAAGGCTGGTATCAACCTCACCGTGTCTCCCAGGAGCGGAGGTGGTGTTGTCAAAGCAAAACTCAGCTGTGCAGATGATGGGGCTTCCTGATATCTTGCTGAGTTGAAAGCAGTGCCATTTATCCTTTCACCCTTTGACAGTCACTTCCTCATTTTCTTTGCTAATATGCTAAAACTGATGGAATTATCGGGAACTGTGCAGGAAAGGGCTGTATGATAATTTATTTTAATGTAAATATGCATGCACAGGCACATACACACACAAACACAAGCTGCCTCCTTTGTTTTTGGTGCCAGGCTGAGCCTGTGAGCAGAAGGCATATCTCAAATGTTTCCCAAACTCCATGGCTGCGTTGTTTCTGAACAGCATGTTTCATTTAATTAAGACACAAATGATGTTGTGCCAAAGCTATTATGACTGCAGCATATATCACAATTAAATAAAACTCACAGAAGCAAGGACTGCAAAGTCACATTTCCAGGCATAGACTTATATTCCTTTATCTGTAGACAGTCAATTTACTATTCACAGATGTACCAGCACACCGAGTGTTCCTCAGGCAAGCTTTCTGCACATTCCTGCTCCTTTCTCCTCCCCAAATGCCAAATATATCTCACCCCAGTTTCCACCCCCACAATATTTAATGTGTTTTGCAAGGTGGACAAGAATGGCACATGGCATTAAGTGTCCAGTTGGGACAGTCTGGAAAATGAGAGGGAAAAGAGAGACGCAAACACAAAACCTTGTTGAATCTGAGAGAACAAATAAATCAGTCTGAAGAAGTGCCTTTGGACAAGCCACTGAGCGTGGTGTTGCAGCAGCCTGGTGTGTTACCATCTGGGAGAGTTCAAACAGGCTGTAAATCCCAGGCCCTTCAGGCTGTGGGAAGCTGTCTTGGAGAATTTCTTGTTTTCTTTCTTGGGAGGTAAAGTAGAGACTGGCTAGCTGATGCTGTAAGCATTCCCTGCTGGCTGATCAACATCAGACAGAAGAATTTTCTTAACCTCCAGCCAAAGATAAGGCCAGACAGTTTACAGGAGAATGAAAGAGCTTGCTGAAATAAAGGACAGAAAATGTTCATGCCAGTTAGAGGACAGTGCCTAAGGGCAGAAGGACAGAAGGACAAGGATTTAAATCCTTTTAGATTGTGTTACACTGAACACTGAAAGTCCTCAGACCAGATTTCAGAGGAACATCAGCATTTCAGTGAGATGAACACACTGAACACCTTCATGTAGATCCTGCACTGCCTAAAAAACCCCAACTAAGCCATTCCATGAAAGAGTTGGGCATAAAGATGAAATGAATAGGGAAACTTAGACAATCTTGAAGGGTGATCAGAGTGAATGTTTCTGGTGACTGAATAGGCACTGTGGACCCATGCTGGTGTATCCAGGTGGTAATTGCCTAGAGACAGCTGGCAGAAAGTACCAAGCATAGGAATGTACCTGAACTCCCATAAACCTTGATTTCACTCCCTGGTCAGAATACAGAATAGAGCTCTAGTTCAGGCACTAGGCGTCTGAATACACTGGGATATCCTTTGTAGGATAACTACAGGTCAGTGGAGCTGGAGTGCTCTTGTACAGCTGCTCTTGCTCAGAACATTTGGAATTGGGGGATCCTGGCTGGGGATTTTCTTTTCTAGAATTAATTAAAGCCCTGTTCCCCAGAGGTAGTATTAATCACCAAGCTCCAGGAAGGCTTGTGCAAGGCTTGCCTTCCTTGTGAGCTTTGGACATTGCTTGTCCAGGAATGCACAAGCCCTCAAGCTGGGAAGAGGGCAAGCAAGAGACAATGAGTTAGGTGTGATAGGAGCATCTCTGTCAGGCTGGGGTTTGGATCTGCACACCTGGGTGTGGATGGCCTTCCAACACACATTGATAACTTTGGAGAGTAGGTACTCAGCTCCTCAAATGAGAAAGTTCAGAGCACATGTGGAAGTCTAATCTTGGCTGTATGAAATACTGCTATTCAAAATGGAAGCATTCTGTTCTTGCAGGCAGCCATCACACTTGGTAGTTACTGCCAAAAGGAAACTCTGAACTGCATTTGGGTTTGGATGCCAATACATACTGTATGATCTCCTGTTAGCTCTACCTCTTATTCAATGTGTGTTTCCTAAATTCGTTTAATTTCTGGCCTCTGTATCTTGTAACATCTTAAATTCTTCCAGTTCCCATCAGAAATCAAAACCTGGAGTCTGAGGCTGTTGTAATGCTGTTACTGTGACCCAGCTCTCATTTTCTTTCCTCTGGCAGCTCCAGCTTTTCACTGGGATAGGAAAATTAACCTCACATGTAGATAAAAGTTTCTGGAAAGTCAGTGTCTAGTTTCTCCCTTGGCTGTCAAATCTTACAGGAATGTAGCCATCATCTGTTAAAGATGAAACACTTTTCTCCACAGGAGAGGAAATCAAGCAGTGCGGTGTGAGGTGGAGTCCTTCCCCATCCACCAGAGATCCTTGCCCAAGTCTAGCTTTCATTAAAGTGCTTTTTTCTACCCACTCATTTCCCACTGTGTGAACTGCATATCAGGAGGATCTGAGGAAAAGCAGAGAAATCAGAAGGGATTCAGACAGGCAAAGATGAAGCTGGCTGTGTGTGACAGTGAGCATTATGCAACAGTCACTACGAGACCAGAAAAGCCAGTACAGCACCAGTAGACGACTGGTTTTGGTCCAAAGAACCAATAAAGGAGAGGATGTGAACAGATGAAAACTGTTTTCTGGGACTTCCAGATTTGTAGCAACTTCTTCTGTATCCTTGTGTTAAACTGACAGCACCTCACTGGAACCAGTGGTTTATCGGGTTTCACATGCAGTGAAATACCAACAATGCAAAAGGAGAGAGGGTGGGAAAAGCCATGGTTGCCCACCTGGCTGTTTCAGAACAGGACTTTTCTGAGAGGCTTAGGCTGCTCATAGGGGAGCACTGAAATAAAATCAGATTTTAAGTAAACATCCCAGCGTCCCTTACGCTGTTTTCACAGTGCTGTAGAAGACAGCATGGTGCTGATCCAGTGCTAAGGGTTTGGTTCTGTTTATCACTGGTTTTCAGATAAAACTAGCTCGTGGAAATGAAATAAAAATGCTGTGAGTAATTCTGGCATGGACAGTTGAGCAAGGGTGCTTTGTTGTGAGAAGCATTATTAAGCACTAATACAGAAATGAATGTTGTCAACTACAACACCAGAACAGATTTGTAATCTCATTAGAAAAGAAAGGGAGTGCTGTACTGACCATATCACTGAGGCTTTTGCAGTCCAGGCTGACTGGTTAGATCAAATCACCAGAACAATGTCCAGCACCATCCACAACAATTTAAATATTTAATCTGAGATGTAGGTGGTATTTTTGTGCTAGCCTGAAATTGAGATCACAGAATGCCAGACTGGATCAGGTTGGGAGGCACCACACTGGGTGTTCTGGTCCAACCCCCTGGCTCAGGCAGGGTCATCCCAGAGCACATGGCACAGGATTATGTCCAGAGGGGTCTTGAATATCCCCAGTGAGGGAGATCCTCAAAACTCCTGCTTATGTTATAAACTAAAGAGCTAAAAACCAGCAAAGATCTCTGTCTGCCTGATCCTGACAGACCTTTAAACATATAATGCTTAATTTCTAGGTGCACCTTGCTGAATTTCTCTCACGACAGCACCGAGCAGTTTCCTTTTAAAGTGCTTCCAGGATCCACACGTTAGGCATTACTCCACCTAAGGGTGTGGGAGATGGTTTGTAGGGCTGAGGCTGGCATCTACACAAATCCTGATAGGTTTTATTTGTCATGAAGAAAACTTGCTACTCTGCCTCAGATTCATTGCTCAGCATGTCTAACCCATCTTGGGCACACTGAATTTCTTCTCTCCTTGAGACAGATGTGCATTTCATCTGCCAGGTCTTCTGGAGGCCAGACATCCCAAACGTGTATACCGCACCAAAAATAGTACAGCAGTAGCCACAGATAGGCAGACAGTGGAAATCTCTTGTTTAAACCACAGCTTTGGCAGGGTATAAACCCTATTCAGGTTCTCCCAGCTGCAGATGGGCCTGGGAGCAGGAGCTCATGGTTTGACCACAGAGAAGCAGAAAGCATCCTTGTCTGCATGGATGTGAAGTACTGCATTGTTTTGCCGCCCTGTGCTCCCTGAAAGGCACTGTGTAAAGGCACTTCAATGGCATCAACTCTGGTTTTTAAAGTGCCTGCTTTCTCATGCTGGAACAAATGAGTTCTCTGTGCTAGGAAAACGAGAAGGTTAGGGCTGAGGAAATTGAATTAGAGAGGCAGGTAGCAGAGCAGAAAGGGTGCACAGATCAAATCAGCACAACTACAGCTAACTCGTGGTTTGGCCCAGGCTGCCCACTGCTCAGCTGCCCAAACCTCCTGCCCTCTCTTAGGATCTGCAAGATTTCTAAACAAGTGTGGGTTTTATAAAGAAATATGCTGAAACTCTGGGGAAATGCCAGGGCTCAGAAATTTGACACAGGATGTAGGAGTAGTAGTGGCGCCCCTGTGTCACGTTTGTCCTACAAGGCTGAGCTCCCACCTGGTGCATCCTGTCCCAGCTACAGGGAAAGCTGATTTATCCCAGCTCATGTGTCCCACCTGAGAGTCTCCTTTCCTAAGTAAGCTTCGTTGTGCATTTTATAACACTATTCTAAGTGCAGGTGAGGTATTGAACATATCCTTGGCTCATTTGCTGCCCTAATCACTGATAATTGGTTGAAATAATCATAATAATAAATAATGACAATCTGTCAACACTGGTCTCCTTCCATGCCTGCACTTGTCTGCACCACTCCATACAGTCATAAATTCCTGCTCTGCACTAGAGTAATAAATAGCTCATTCTCCACAAAATAACTACCTCTTACTGCCACCTCACCTAGAAACTGTGGTTGCACTGTACAAAGATAAGCAAAAGTAAGACAGATTGGCCACAGCCAACTGGCCACTAGAAAAATCACTGTTAGGGCTAAAACAAGTTAAAACAAAGCCCTGGGCAGGTCAGGATGAAATGGAACAAAGGAAACCTGATGTGACTCAGCCCTGCGGCCTCTCAAGTGCAGAACAAAGTCTATGGACTGTTACTGTTGATAGCAACACTGCATTTCCTGGCCTAGAGGTCTGCATTATATAAATATAATTTGAGAAAGGGACAGCACTGTCAATAGGAATGGCTAAGTTTTCAGAAGGTTCTGAAGCTTATCATAAATCTTTAATGTTAGGGTTTTTTTCCTCTTTGCAAGCTGCAAGGGTTGTCTGTTAACACAGCTGGTAAATAATTCCATTTTTCATTATTAACTTGGAAGTATTTATAGCCCATGATCATGTATCTCACGTGGATGTGCTCTGTTTCTACCGTAAACAAATTTAAAGCCCTTAATCTCTGCTCAGACAATTTGTTTGTGTCATTTTTCTTTCCTTGTTTCAAATAATTTTGGGTATTTGTTGTGAAAAGCACATAACTGCCATCATTTTGGTTTTGCTTTTTTAAACAGCTCTATAACCTCAGCAATGTTTATAATTTGGCTGCTTGCTGGGAGGAAACCATTTATATGAACTGATTGACAGCAGCCTTTTCACTGTCCCTGCTTTCAGGTAATGACCTTACAGTGTATTTCCTTTCTGCTGCATGACACCTCCACATATCAGGATTTGATGCCCATTTCAATTATTTCTTCTCTTATAGTGTGCTGTTCTGTTTCAGCATCATTTCCACTGCACCCTCACGCCCTTGCTCACTGCAGTCCCTGCTTTACAAAGCAGGACTGTGTCTGTGACGAGCTGGCAGCCTGTGATGGGCAAAGATGAGCTTCAGCTCCTCACCACTTCACTGGTCCCGCTTTTCCATGTGCCTGACAGAGAGCTGAAATCTCTCATCTCTCAGACTGCCCTGGAACTTTCTGGGAGGAAAAAAAAAAAAAAAAAATTTAAGGCATAGGTGAAGAACTGCTCTACAAAGTGTTTGTTGACACACTCATGAATTCTGGCATGTTTGGGATCAAGTTCCATTAGAAAAGCTTTTACATAAATTCTTTCTGAAAATGTTGTGTTAGTAGGAAGTTCATAGATTTCTTTATATTTGTGAAAGCTTATTTTCCCCTGTGGTCTAAGTGGCACCTGAATGAATTTAAAATTGTACACCTCCATCCAATCATTAAGCTAATTAAAGCGAGGCATTGGAGATGTAAGCAGTCTAATTGTTTGTGGTGCTGCTAATGGCAGCACATTAACTGGCTCCTGAGATGACACGAGATAATTTTCTATATTCATTTTATGTCACTTTGCTACCTTATAAAGTGCTGATCCTGTGGTCTCCTCAGGATGGGTAACTTACGCACTTACCACAACAACATTTGCACAAATTACAGTAATTCTGTCAAAATCCTGAATTCATATCTGACTAATTTGCATTAATTGATTTACCTGTATTGAAAATGCATATGGACTCTAAATTTTGTCATTGATTTGAGCAGAAGATGTGGCCATGTGGGTTCAGAGATTGCCATATGCCTCGGCATAAAACTGGTAGAAACACCATATCTGACCCAGCTGAATTCCACTCTCTCCTTATTATATTGGCAATTAATTGCCGAGTAGGCGAGTGAATTATTGCAATCATTTTTTAACCTTCAGATTTCCTGCAAGATAAGCCCTGATCCTTCCCTCAAAGCCACCTGCCTCGATGAAGGAGGGTCCCCAAACTCGACATATCCACTGGGAAAAATGAAGGGCGTAACAGAGAAAAAAAGTGGAAAGCCTGCACATTTTCCCTAAACACAGAAGTTTTAGAATTTAATTTCTCTGAAGCTGAATAGCAAAATAATAATTAAAAAAAAAAGGGAAAAAAAAAAGAAAAAAAATGTTGGCATTAGACATGTTTGTGAGTGCTTGAAAGTCCATCATCGTTGTTACACACTGGCTCAGGTTTGGGGGAAGACATCACAGTGCATTCCAAAGCCTGGTCTGTGTCTATTGGGCGTCAAAATTTGCAGACTTGAAAGGGGTCATTCACTGGCATGGCTTTTGTTGAGTTCTGCACGAGTTTGACAGAGTGCAGGCAGAGAGAGAAGACCTGAAGAAAGTGGAAATTCACTGACTCTACCCTGCCAGCCACCCCTATCAGTAAACAATCCTGGGCTTGTGCGCTGCTGTTTTCCCCTTTCTTCTCTTGAAACTTGTAGGTGGAAGGGAGTCTGAGTTTGTTCCTGTCTTGGCATTACACATGACATGGTTCTGTGCATTTCCAGTTGTCCTTTGCAAAGAGAAAAAAAGCTCTTCCAGGACCTTTTCTGACCTGGAAGAAATCACTGCAGCTCAGTAGAACAGCAAACTTAGACCTTTTCAACTGCAAAAAGCATCAAACACCACGAATAGTTCTGAAATAAAAGTAATCATGAGCTCTTATAGAAGGTAACAAAACTCATAAAACGTCCCTCTGCCCGTGTTTTGTGGCAGTGAAACAAGAGTGAAGTGTGACATGAAGAACACTGTGTTGATGTTTTTCCTGTAGAGAATTTGAAGTGCAGACAAAACGTGTATTTAACACAATTCAAGAAGCGTTTGCACTTTAGACCTGCCAACAATTTCAAACAAAGTAGGAGCAGTACTACAGGAGTACAGTTTTACTGCTTTTCCCTCCTCCCACAAACACACTTTCTCACCAATTTCACTTGCCTTGGTTGCTCCTGAAAACATGTCAACACTTCAGCCTGTAGTGTAATGCTTGGAAAACATCAAATTTTGTGAAAGCTGCAAGCTCTGCACAGCTCGAGTCCCAAAAATCATCCACTTACTCAGGGAATGTCAAGTATATCAAGTAACAGATCAAACCCTCCTTAAAAAATTCAGCCCACAAGCAAAATGACTTCAAACATAATAACAGAAATTCTGAACTTATAAAACTGCAGTAGATCTTGGCAGCATTGATGGCTCAATTAATCAGCTGGGTAAAGCTGTTGTTTTAGGTGACAGGCAGTTGAAAAGTGTGTACAAGGATATGATGTCCCCAAAAATCCGCTGTTCACAAACCACATATTACAAAAATCAGTCACAAAAGTCCAGTCCAATCCAGTGTTAAACAGTGAAAGAAAACATGTCTTTAAAGTTAATTTTCTTAATTTGAAGGGAACAATTAATGATATAAAGATCTCTCCGTCAGCAGGATGTAAGTTTATAATTTATAAAATGGGAAAACAGAGTTTCCTATATTAAAAAAGGAGTTATGATAAATTAAATCAAATGGAACAAAAGATTAAAAATATGCGTACACTGAGGTATGTGAAAAAAATAATCTATGTAAAATATGTCTTGTCTTTCAATTCATGTGAACTACATGTACGTATTGGGCCTTTCAGAAATCCGCTCACTTATATATATATCAGAATAGAATTGGTGTCAGGATTTTGTTTTAAAGGTGATTCCTGGGACTATTTGTAAACTGTGGGAGTTTTTGACTTCATGGAGGCCTAAGATTTAACTCAAATAATTACATACTGTGTACATCCTCATCTATTTTTTCTTAGGTTATTTTGTGCTCTGGTCTAGTTAGCAATATCCTTGGTGTCATCCTGGTCTCCACTTCTACATCTTCTGTCTTTTAGCAAAGTTTTCTCATCACCAAATCCAAGTCACACCTATTTAAAGCTGGTTAATAGTAGTGAAGTCCTTAGAGGATCTGATGAAAATATGATCTTATCTTTTTCTCAAACGAAGTTGCAACAGTAGGATTCCTTCAAATTATGAAAACTGTTCTGTTTATGGTGCATGAGTTTATTAAGAAAAGAAAGTACTTCCAGCATTGTCCAAAGGTCATCCAGACTGAGTTATTTTAATAATCCCCTTTGTGAAATTAATTTTCTAATTATACTCCTTAGCTCAAAAAACTTTGCCCTTGTACCTCCAAGGCTTCATTCTGAGTTGTGTGAATGCAGAAGAAAACGACAGTAAAAGCCATGCAGTAGGTGCTGACAAGTCATGCATTATAGATGGAGAAAAATAAAGCAGGAGACTCTTCAATTCCAGTTTAAAACAACCTCTTTGGAGCAAATCTATTTTCCATCTCCAGCAGTTCCCAACCAACCTGCCTGAAGCCAAGCTATATAAAGCCAGTACAGATGTGCAAATTCAGTTTGAATAATTAACTGCAGCAAGATGATGACTCTGTGTTACAATGATTGTAGTCGCTGAGTGCAAAAGTTCATGATAATAATTCAGAAGCAGTTTAGGGAAATTTGATTCCCTGCCAGAGCTGCACACCAGGAGGAGAGCAGGCTCTCTGAAGTTTCTGAGTCAGCCACAGATCTGTAGAAATTGGGTTAATAAAGCACTCAGAACAGCGCTCTGAGGCATGACCTGCTGTTCTTGAAATCTTGGCTCTGAGGTGCATTACAGGTAAACATCTTTAATTTCACTAGAAAAGAACAATTCTGGAGGGGTCAGCGAAGGCAGGTGAGATACATCTGTCTCAGCAGAACAGACTTTTCTGAACTGAGTTTTGTCCTAAAGGAAAAGCACAAATCTGGTAAGATTCAGGTGGGAATTAGGAGTAAGATTAGGCTTCCTCCATCCCACTCAAACAAATCACGGGAGAGAACCCAGCCTTCTCAGACAAGTAGGACAAGGAGCTGCACACTGATGAACTCTGGGTAAAACCCCCCACCTTAATTATCAAAAGTGATTTGAAATTAGTCATATCCAAACCAGCAGCTTAAAAGTCCCTGGTGTTTGATCATCACTCCCATCTGTTAATGCTCACCGAAGCTATGTTAAAACACACATAAAGCTATACCCTATATAGCTCTTACGTTGCGCTACCAGCTTATTTGCAGGTGAATTGCGCTAATAATTCCGCTTTGCAGTGGGTCTCCTAGGGACACACGGACTTTATTGCTTATGTGCCCTAGATCTGAAAAATTCTGGGATGGGAACGTGAAGGTTGAGATGGTAAAGTGGTGAGAGCAGCAATGTGTTTCTAGCAAGGAAAGACACGGGTTTTGTCTGGTTTTGCCACCATTTAATGACCATGGTGATCAAGACGCCTAAATCACGTGTCTTTCAGTTCTTTAGATATATATCTCTCCATTACACTGTTAGTATTATGTACATGAAATCAATATATTTTATTGTAAGAACCACTGCCATTGTGTTATCTTGAAAATTAAGGATGATTTCCCAATGACAGATAAGTCCAGTAATTTGTTTAGGAAACAATGTCATTACAGGCAGGGGAAGGCCAAATGAAATAATTTTCTTGCTTTTCAAGTCTTTTAAAAATCTTTCTACATCCATAAACAACTACAAAAATTTGAGCTAACTGTAATTTATTTTCTTTTTTCAGTTTCCACACAACAAACTTACTATACGCTGTTCCTGAACACATCACCTGTGCAGAGATTATACACTTGTGCAGAAGTTATGTGAATCTAGATAAAATAATTCCTGGTATTCAGACATTTGGAGACAAAAAGATAACTATTTTCCCAAGTTCACTTGCGTAACACAGAAGTGACATTGGGTATGAAAATGTGTAACTACTCTTTCTTACTAAAATGGCTAAAATGCCTTTAGAATAATGTTGTGCTCAGAAGTGCAATTAGAAGTTTGTGTGAATGCATTCCAACCTGTGAGTTTGGTTAATAATTGGCTTTCATTGCGTCTTTGATGATTTTCTGTTCTGCTGTTAAGTTTGTGCAATTAGTCACCAAAATTAGCTGTTGCCACAGAAACTGTCAATCTCCAGTTGTTCATCTTTTGAGTATAAAATTTGAAGATATGAGTATTAATCCACACTTTAAAAGCAGTTGACTCCTTGGTGATTCAATTCACTTTTTACAATTATGGATGGAACTGCATTGATTTTGATGATGTTGCCAACACATAATTGTGTGGAAATTGACACCAGTGCTGAACTTTCTATCCCAGAATGAGGAAACACCAGGGGCATATTGCTACCTGTACTGAATTCTCCCCCAAGTGACATTTAAAGTGTATCACATTAAAGTGTGGATAAAGAAATTTTAAAAAGCCAACCAAAAAACTGACATAATATTTTATTTATGAGCTGAGAAAGGGTTTCATTCACTAACCCCTGACTTGAACAGTTTTTACACTGGCTGCTGTAATTTGACCTCATATACAAGATCACTTTATTGACGTAGAGATTCTGCAGTGACAGAAAATGGCAAAGGTAGTGCTTGGGAAATGGGAGTAAATGGAAAAAGTGCCCTGTGAGCTGCTAAAGGGAAAGGAAGTAAATGAAGAGGATGGGGAGCTGAAGAGAAGGGAGGAAATAATGTTAGTGAAATCTTAGAACCATAAACAGAGCATAGCTAGAACTGTTAAAATAAACAGAAGTATTCATTCATGTTGGCAATGAACCCCGGCCAAACTAAACAGCTCCAAGGCCTTTAATCTTGATCTCTGTGGCACCACCTTGTTCTCCTCTCCAGCCTACAACTGCAATGCATCAAACCTCCCTGGAAATCCACAGCTGCATTACGTCTGTCCAGCCTTCATCCTTCTCTGGACAAACACTTCTTTCAAAAACACAAAACACATCAAAGTTATCATCCAGGCCCCTGAGAGCCTTCTTTGTTGTCCTGGGCTTGTTTGCAGATGTGTGGTGGTATGAAGGGTGCAAGTTTTCATTCACTATAGATACTCTGTGAAATGCAGAGCACACAACCCACCCCGTTGTAGTCTGCTATGAGACAGGGCAAGGACCACATGAACACAGTTGGTTCTTTTATTTCTGCTTTCCAATGAGAAGTCCGTATTAGATATGCTGACAGCTTCAGGGGTTTTATTACCTTCCTTTCCCCAGGCGTTCATGGAATGAGAGAAAAAAATCAAGTCTGTGTCTATTGGGAGTGGTGGCTCTGGGATGATTAACAAGGGAAAACCCAGGTTAATACCCTACAGTCACTCACTGGACATCAATATTCACAACAATTCACCATCTGAGTGCTCTGACATTACCATTTGAATTTCACTGCTAGAGTGGGCCTCAGAAACTCCTGTGACACTGAGAATACTATTGATAACTGAATCGATTCTTTATTCTTCTGCTGAGGTTCCTTTTAGGCTCGCTAAGATTGCTCCAAATTCAACAGATCTAATGCCGTGGTTTAAATAATTGCAAGGGTGTTCTGTTGCCTCCAACTGTTGCATCACAGATTTCCCACATCATCTAAGTCAATCACATTGCTATGTTCTAATTTCTCCAAATTCTTCTTTATGTCCTGTTGTTAACAAGTTGATGTGCACTGGTGGAAAAATCAGTACACAATGGTTTATTCCACATTTAGCTTTTTTGATAATGATGAGAGAAACCAATGCAGTGAACCGGGAATGAGATCAAGCAGCACAGACTGCAGTATTTCTGCTAGCTATGAAATAGATTTCATTGTTGATAATAAATCCTGAGCTCATGTAGACGCTATCCAGACAATGTACTGCCACACTGTATTAAAATAATATTTTTAAAAGAATTGAGAGCCTATATTTTACTTATATATATTTTAATTATATTTCTGCGTTATATTTAAACGGTCAGATCTCTTCTGCGCTTACACTGCATATATTGGCTTTTCTGAAAGTATGACTTCTCTGCCTCTGCTTACTTCCCTCTCACTGGAATTTAGTCTGTGGTAGTTGTGCAAATTCATCTAAGTGTTTACTGCCAAGTCTGAAAAAAGTTGTTTGGGTGGTAGTTGTTTGGGTTTTTTTCCCGTGCTATTTTCTTTAAAACAAGAAGCACAGGCAGTGTATGATTGATGTCCAAATTAAAGGGTATCCCTTTTTATAAGTACATCTGTTTTTACTGGCATGGCCTAGGGTGGAAAGGATCCCAGGGCAACCAAGGAAGTGGTGCAGATTTTCTGGTCCTACGTCAGGTTGGGTTGGAAATTTGGTCTGGGTTTAACACTGGAACAGCAAAGCAAATTTCTTGGATTTTTCAAGTGTTTTTAATTGGAAGTGATTACTGTTTCTGGAGACTCCTTAGGACCCAACAAAGCACTGTAAAACATCTTCCTTCTTTTAGGGGCAAGTTGTAAGAGTTCAGCACAAGCTGTTCAGAGGGGAACAGTCAAAATTTTAGGAACAGGTTCACTCCAAACTCAGGTCCTGAAACTGAGGAGCCCGGACCTAAGGTTCTTATGTGATTGCAGCCATACAACATCAGGTGTTGCTTTCCTCTTAAGGAGTACATTTTATCCCTTGTTTTGGTTGACTGTGACCTGTTCAATGTGATCTTTTCCCCTGTGAGAACATGGCCTTTTAGCAAGCAAGCATAGTGGTCTTTTAAACAAATTTGGCAGGCAAGGAAAACTCACAAACATAAACCTATCTACCCCCGAGCCAGCTGCATGGCCTTCAGGCTCTTTAGTGATCCCACAGTTTCTTGTTGCCTCCAAATATGCGCTCCACATTTGCAGCTTCATTGGATTTTGGCTGTGAATGCAGAACTCAAAGCAGTGCACAGACTGCATGCAGCAAATCCAGCCCTGAAACTGAAACTTCCAGGTCCCCCTTCTTCATGATTTCTCTAGAATGAGAGACCATCACCAGCTGGAAATCTGTAAAAAAAAAACCCCAAATGAAAATTACCATGGGAGTAATTATTTCAAGACATTTTTGTCAGGCACACTGAAAGGAGAACTTGTGGAAAGTACTGCAGTTCCTTAGTAATTTGGGAACTTGAAAGGAAATCACCTCAGTTTCTTTATATCTCCCTCTAGAGAGAGTGAGATATAAAGATTAGTTATATTTAGTTAATCATAATCAAATTAATGTGCCTCTTTAGTCAAACAAAGCTGTTTTGCTTCCACTGAGGCAGCCGCAGATGCAATGGAGTGTCCGAGAAGAAGGCTTTGAAGTCTGCTCTGGACCTGGTAGATCATGAGAGGCTTTTTAAAAAAAAAAAAAAAAAAAGTATGGGAAAAAGTTGTAAGTTAAGCAAAAACCCATGGAAAGATAACCCCATTTCACATCCAGACTCATGGTAACTATTGTCCTGTTCCCAGAACTCTCCTTCCCTCTGGATTGCTGTGCTGGCAGACACAGGTCCAGGCAGAGGAAAATCACTTTTCTGCATTCCCACTGCACTGAAACCAGCACGTTAAACCCCAAGAGAGATTAAAAATGCTCTTCTCACAGCATTTTGAAGGCTCCTCAGCTGCCTTCCTGTTTAGAAGAATAATTAGTGTATTTCAAAGGGGAAATGGCTCTGAAAGGCCCAGTTCTTATTTTTCTTATTTACTGCTCAGATAAGTGCCTTATCACTCTAGGCTTTGATGTTTGTATGTAGTACTTCATGACTACTAATTGTTCGTGTCAGTCTTCATGGGACAGGTCTCCAATGTGCCATTTCTTGTGAAATACGAGTGTGAAAACAAAGCAAATGTAATTGTTCCAGCAAATTGTCCTTTCTTATTCAAAGGGAAGCTTTTAAAGATTAGTTTTTAGTTACTTACATAGCTTGTGGTTTGTTTTTTTTTTTTTTAAATAATTTTCAGTTGTCAAATTAATTTTAGTTTTCATAATTAAAAAATAATTAAAAGATTGAAAATGTTCCTGGAAAACAGCTGCCAGATGGGCTGAAAATTGTTGCAGAGGATCATTTTTTCACACATCTGCCTAAATCTTGACCTCTGGAAGAGGAGAGAACATACTGCTGGTAAGGATTGAAGTCATTATGCTTCATCAGTTAATCAAGTTAAATAATTGGACATATTTGCAGACTGTAGAGTACAGTGAAATCTTGTGGTGCACATGTGATTGTCAGGGTTATTTCTTTCAAAATAATTTAATTGAAATGTTGGTTTCTGAGTTAGAAGGCTGGTAAGGTAATTATTTGGAAAGTCCTATAAACACAGTTCAAGACACAGAGATTCAAAACACAGGAATCAATCCTCTATATTTTTCCTGTCTTAAAGTATATTTCAGCTTTTTATGGCTGCACATTTCAGGCTTTTTAACAGACAGGGAAAAAAAGAATTACTATTGGGTCTTACTCTATGGATTTCATGTCTTTTCACGAGAATTGAAAAAGTAGAGATTTAAGAGTCTCTGTAGGCCCTACACTTCACCAGATTCAGCCCGTGTGTTAAATAAAAACTGATTAAATCCCTGTGTGAACAGCCTCAATAAAGACACGCGTGGTGTTAGATCGGTGTAGCGCCATATCTCCTGTGTCTTTGTTGGATTTTTCCTGACTTTCTCACAATCTACTCTACAGAAGTGACCTATTTTTCCTTTCCTTTCTCACCATGTAAAATTTTTTTCACGTGATCCAGCTGTGCACCAGCAGTAAAGGAGCTAATGGTGGTCAGGGGTTATGTGTATCACCTGTGTGATGTGGATATGCATCCTATAAAGGTACCCTTTGTGCTAAGAGAGAGGTTTGGAGATGGCCAAAGCTGATCTTTGACCATGCAGGTTTTGTGTTTGCTGGGTTCTCTCTCCCCATTAATATTTCAGACAACTTAGGCACACCTGAGATGAATTCAGAAGGTCACACCCATGTGAAAAGCCAAGAAAAGTGTGCCAGGTGTGGTGGTGTCTTTGTCTCTAAATGTTTTACTGAAATACGTGCAAGGGTGCCATCTCACACAAATAATGGGAAAGTTTGTGATTCAGATCTACCCATTCCTTTGCTCCTCTCCAGAAAATGTCACATCTTTCTGACGAGGCCAGAGGAGCGGGAGATTAGTCTGTATGGTTAACATTCAGTCATACTGAAAGGCATTTCTTCTTCGGAAGAAAGTCACAGCAGGTTGAAAACCTGCTTTCATAAAGATGCCTGAAGGTTCAAAGAACCTCTCGCTGCCTTTGTCTGGTGAGTCACTACAAGGCCTAATTCAAAGCTTGTTGCTGCTAATGGCAGCTCTTCTGCGGACTTTAATGCGTGCTGGGTTGACTTCATGGATCTTTCTGACATCACAGGAGGAAATTTAAATCATTCACGTCAGTGATCATTTTTAATGACTAAAATCATGACATGGAGCAATGAAAAACATAAATTACTAAACACTTTTTTTTTCTATTGTAGAATGACAGAATGATGGACTGGTTTGGGCTGGAAAGGGACCTTAAAGCCTATCCAATCCCACCCCTGCCATGGGCAGGGACGCCTTCCACTATCCCAGGCTGCTCCAAGCCCTGTCCAGCCTGGCCTTGGACACTGCCAGGGATCCAGGGGCAGCCACAGCTTCTCTGGGCACACTGTGCCAGGGCCTCCCCACCCTCCCAGGGAACAATTCCTTCCCAATATCCCAACCAACCCTGCCCTCTGGCAGTGGGAAACCATTCCCCCTTGTCCTGTCCCTCCATCCATTGTAAATTGCCCCTCTCCATCTTTCCTGCCCACTCCTTCAGGTTAGTCCCTTTGTTAGCCCCTTGAAAGTCTCGTTTCACCAAAGTTAAATGAGAAACCCGGTGCCTGTGTTATCACTGCCTGCTTTTACCACCTGTCTTTTGAATATTTTCAATTTACCTTGATCTTTATTTTCAGTACAATATGAAAGTATGTCTTTGCTTAAGAATAACCGTATGTATTGTGAAGGAGCACCTGGATTATGATCTTGCCCATCTGGATTGAAGATTTTATTTGGAATTATTTATTCTGCAGACCTTCTTTGGGTAAAATTCTTCCTACCATGTCACATAACCATGTCCTGAACACGTTTCCCAGAACACTTGTTTGGAAATCCCTGCAAATTCCATATGAACTTTTGAACAGTGTGAAGACATTTTTCACCCTAAGGCAACAAATTTTTTTCATACCTACTTAAAAAAAAGTGGTGCTCCATTTAAGGAAGCATAAGCAGGACTAAAGGCTCATAGCTAAAAATAGTGATTTCTAAAATATGCCTTAGCTTTTTTTTCCAAGCCTACAATGACAGTATTGGGTATACTGTTTAATGGTTAGCACTAAAAAGGAAAAAGTGTCATTTCGACCTAGCTGGGAAGTTCCTGCACATTTTTTTCCTTGCCTTTTTCTGTGCTAATAATATTGCACTGCTCATCTTAGCTGGTCTGTAAGTGGTTTCTGTAAAATTGGAGCTTTTTTGGAATAAAGCAGGAGTTTGCCTGTAAGTGACTTCTTCTGGCCGTGCTTCCAACACATCCTTTGGATTTTTATTTGGTTTCTGTCTGTCCAGATCAAACTGTTCTCTGGTGTGTAAAGTGTCTATTTCTAAGCAACTGTCTGAACACGCTGCTAATTTTATTAATGTCAGTGTAAGGGGCTCCAGACATCCCCAGACACAGGGGGACTTCACTGGTCTAATTTTTAAGCGTTCAGTACCAGTGAGTTGCATTTTCCTATTCCCAGTGACAAAAGAAACAGGAGAATTATGGGCACCTGTTTGTGATCCCATGACTAAAATAAATTTCTTCTCATTGCAACCCATTTAAGTCTTAGAGGTAAATTTTTATTCCCCCAAAAGAATCTAGACAGAAGTGTTGGAGAAAAGTGCTAACTTGATGCTAGCAATGTTTGAAACTTTCTACTGCCTTTGTGAGTGAAGCTATTAGTGGAAATCTGACAAATTTTAAAATGTCAGATGAGTAGCTGATGGTGCAATGCAGTAACAGAAGTTCATTAGGAGTGGAATACATTGGTCATAAAAGTCTCAGTTTTACCCTGAAATTAAAGAAGTCATGGCTGAGAGGCTATTTTTTAGTTTAATTTTGAAGTGTAAAATACTATTCAAGTGTGACCCTTTTTTCCCCCACAGCAGTAACAACCCCATTTGTTTTAATGTGATACCTGTATCTTTAGCAAATGAAATGCTGCCTTTACATGATATGCTGCCTAAATGTGGCTTTACTGACAAAAGTAGGAGGGATGAGATAAGAAATGAAACCATGTTGTAGACTTTCACATTCTTTATCTTAGTAAGTGACCGAACAGTTTTATGTTTTATCTGTGGACAAAGATCCAAAGCCTGGTTTTCAAAATTTTGGAGAAGTTCAAGTGCTTTGAAAGTCAGACAACTTTATTTAGAGGCTTGATTCAAGATTCACTTCCTTTGGCAGCCTGACACAAAGGTTCTGGTGATGTGTCAGAGTATCAGGCCAGTTAGAAACACTTCCACAGCCTCACCACAAATAGGTGGAGTCAACCAGCACAGGACAGAGGTGTTTGAGCTGGGAGCTGCTGGATGTTGCAACTCCATGGCACATGCTTTTCATTATTCTACACTATCAGCTATTCCCTGGATAAAGACATGTGTCTTATGGGAGCTGCTGTTACCAAAACTAGGCTGATGAAAAACTCATCCCTACCCTCATGTTTGTGTCTGCTGCTCCTGGTATTTCTTGTTGCTGCTTTACGTATGTTACGTTTTCATTATTTAAAATGTGCTGACAATTGAACAGAGCACACAGGGACGTGGTTATAACGTGTTTCATTAGAAATTATTATTAGAGCAGACTCTAGAACCTGCAGCATAAGACAAATCCTTAATATCAACTTGAACAGACACCCAGTGTAGATATGAGAACATATATTCTAATACTGACCTAGTGATTTAATCAGAAATATAAGTGACCTTAAGTGTGTGGGAGAGGTTTTCTATTAGTCCCACAGAACTGTCTTTTCTCTTGTGATGAGCATCCTGGGTTTTCCAACTACAGCTGGCCTGTGAGAGCTTTCTCAACCAAGCAGTACAGAAATTAGAGAGAGGCTGTCACTGTACATTTAAAAGCACAAGCTAAAGTAAAATATGTTGCAGTTTAATTGTTTTGCTGTTCTTATGTCAAATTTTCTCTCTAGAGGTACAATCTGTTTCTAAAACTAATGAGTTTAATGTAAAATGTAGGTTAATCCTGAGAGGTGCCCATTTGTTAGGCAAACGCAGTTCATGGTCTGAACAGCTATTTTGAATTCAGTTGTGATGTCGTGTATTACTTTCACTAAACACATAATGCTCATTTCTTTTAATTTTCCTTCTTCTGGGTTAAATCTTTTGACCTCATTAGTTTTACACATGATGGCCTGTAGTTTCCAGGAAAAACTGCACTGATATTCTGATAAATACCACTGTGACAGTATTTTGTGTTAGGTTATATCTATAATTTACATATTTATATTATCTTTGGAACTGCTGGAGTTGGATGAGTTGAAACATCTGAAAGGTATGAACTATTCAACAAATATTATTCAAATCTGAACTCTCACTGCAACTGTATTTTTATACCTCTTGATTTTTTATGCAATTTTGTCGATCTATGGAAATTGTGTTTGTTAGTCAGATCTTAATTCTTAATGAGTTGCAGTTCAGATCTGATATAAGAAATAAAAGTATTCAGGAACATGAGTCATGACATTTCTTCAAATATGTCAAGATACCCAGACACATTACACCTGGTGGGTTTCTTTGAAGGTGAGTGGTGAAACAAAAACTGAACTTTGTACTGTCTGGTCTTCAGTAGCTGCAGTTTTGGACTGAGATATGGTGAAAATGGCTGGATGTGACTCAAGTAAAATTTTGCAAAACAAACTCAGCAGTCCTGTAACTCAGAGGAATTTCTCCCAGATTTTCAAGGAAATGCAAGAAGGGTGTATTGCTGAATGGGTACTTTTCCTGCTCCCTGTGTGAGTGATTTGGTTGTTTTGAGGTTCATTTTTTACATTTTTAGTGAGCCCTAAAAACACTTCCAGACAGCACAAAAACTCTAGGTAGAGTTCCTGAAAGTGTTTAAGCAACTGTGCATTGAATTTTAGTTTTGAGGCTTCTTCAGACAGCTATGCCAAGTGATTGACCCATTGTGACATCACTGGCTAGTGGAGGGTGACACGAACTGATGGTCCATTGTGACATCACTTGGAGATGGATTTTGACCCTGCCTGTACAGATTTTGGTGACAGAGGTAAACCAAGAAGCAAGAAGGTGACATGGCCACGGGCAGGAGGCCGTGGACCTGCCCCATCTGCTGCGAGGTGCCAAGGAACATTGCTCATGCCCTGCCCTGCCATCACAAGTTCTGCCAGGGCTGCATCCTGCAGTGGCTGTGGGGAAAGCGCACCTGCCCTCTCTGCAGAACGTTGATTTCCACCATCAGCTTTTCGGAGCAGATGGCGCACTTCCTGCACGTCATCATCAGACCCCCTGACCAGGCCACCAGCCACGCAGGAAACGCTCCTGGCAGCAGTGATGGAAGCAGCACCCACGGCCCTGCAGCATCGCCTGCCTCTGCCTTGCAGGGGACACCATTCCCAGCTGGGCAGGGCCCTGCAGGGCCAGAGGCCATAGGCAGCATCCTACCTGAGCTCTGGGCAGAGCTTTTCCGGAGGCGACAAAACCTCCTGAGCCCTGTGCGGTCTTGGCTGCGGCCCTGGCTGCAGGAGATGTACCAGGAGCAGTGGTGGCAGGTGAAGACTGCAGAAAGCGGCATCCTGCTGGCCCTGTGCATCTTCGGCCCGGACAGGGAGATGCTGGCGCGGCAGCTGCAGCCTCACCTGCGGCAACACACCCTGCTGATGGTGGATGGCATCCTCAGCATCATCAAGACCCAGTGCAGCCAAATGGTGTGGAGGCTGCGGTGCTTTCATGCTGCCCAGGAGGAGGCCAAGAGCCCCAGGGCCAGCTCTGGCCCCTTGGCCTCCCCTGGGGGAGCTCCTGCCTCAGCTGGGCCACCGGGCTCCAACGCAGAGGATGAAGCCGGCGTGTCAGAGGAAGCCACCCAAGGGAGCCCCAGCACATCTGCACCCGTCCCTGCAGAGCCAGAGCAACCCTAGAAGGAGCTTGAGGAGGTTGCAGTGGCTGCAGGGGCCCTGATCCCAATGTGGGCAGGGACCCCTGAACCATGGCATTGCGACAACTCTGAAAGCAGAAGGGCCTTGGGCCCCATTGACGACACTAGCAGGCTTTTCTTCAGTCAAGAAAAAGAAAATAAATAGCTGTTTCCTTGACACAGCCTCCGGGTGTTGCTTCTTCCTGGGGCCTTTTCCTTTTCATACCCCACTGTTGGACAAGGGCCCAACAGCCCCAGGGCCATGTTGGCCTCCCCCAGAAAATGCTGCTAGAGCAGCCACGAGGTGGAAGAGCTGCTGAAAGGGCATCAGGGTGATGGTGAGAGGGGAGTCACAACTGAAAGACCAGACATTCCTCAAGCAAGAGGAGGAAAGCCTGGAGAATGCCAAACACCATTTCTGCCAAATGCTTTAGGGACAAATGTACACCTTCCTTTTATGCAGAGAAAGATACCAAAAGACTGGATGGCAATCAGAGGCAGGAGAGGCATTTGCATCCTCTTTTTTGCAGCTCTGCTGCTTGCCTGCTAATGCGAATCCTTTCGTGTGTCTTAAGTTGATTATTGCTGTTAGTCACAGTTTAGGGGGATCCAACTCATAAGATGCTGTGTGGTGCATTTGAGTCCCATAAAAAATTACGGATTATAAAAACCCACCTACTGCATTTTCCAAACTCTACTTTTATACAGTGTGGTAGGAACAGTTGTTTATGATTTCTGCACATTGCGGCGGGAGCTGCGCCAGTTCACAGGGATTGTTAGAGAGATTAGGAACATGACTTGCTCTTTGGGGACAGGACAGATGTCTGGCTGCTGCTCGTCTGCCTCCCAGGAGTCCTAGTGTTGCTTGCTGTGCTTTGATATATTGACTGAGAGGAAAGGGAGCTGTGCCAAAATATACTAATGATATCAACAGTGTTAACACCTAAACAGGTTGTTGTAAATATTATAAAGATTTCTCCTGTATTTTCTGTTGTCTCTGTGGGAATACATATTTGGTTTATTTTTCAGTTACTAGACTGTTTGCTGGTAGATTAAAAAAAAATACAATAGGTAAGTGATGAGAAAACAGAAATAACATCTTTGAAAATGTACTTTTTTTAAAAAAATGTATTATTTTTCCATCTTCTTGGGACCTCAGTTGTTTGTGTGTTTTTTTTCTTTGCTTGGTCTCCTTTACAAAATATCAGGTTCATGACTACAGTCCTTCTCTTTTAAAATATGACTTTTTTCTTATATTCTAAATTGGGAGCAGTGAGTTAATTTAAGGAAATGTTTAAAAGAAGACAAGCTTCTTTGAAGTTTAGCAACTAGCTTCATGAAAGATTAAACTATTGTCATTGAAAAGCTTCTTCTGTGATGTGTTCTCACAGTGATGATGCAGGTTTTCTGCCCCTACCACAGAAAGACAACTACTTCAATATCTCTTTACCTGATTAAATGGAGTACTTTTGAATATGCAACTGCTACAAGGGGTTGCCCTTTGCTGCCTTCTAAAACTTGCTTCTGTATCCAGCACTAGTTTTATATATTTAAAAGAAAAAGCGCTTAATTTAGGTGTAGGTAAATTCAGTCAGTGATTTGTGGGCTCCAGTTTGAGAAGTCTCTTATAATCAAAGTTGGCTTTCTAAATCGACATGTCTATTTATCAAAAACAACAAGGAAGCAAGCCCTCAGACCTTAAAAATGGTAGTTAATAAGTGACAGTGTATCTTCTCTTATTTCCTCCTCCAAAGGACTTTAGTTTTTAATTTATGTTTTACTTAACAACTGCAGTTTCTATCTAGCTTCGCCAAATTAAAATGGCAACTGCTGAATGAAAAAGCTTGATGTCTTTCAAGAGGTGATGAAAAAAGCTTGTCTGTAACCACACAAAAATAATAAGAAGAAAGAAATTCATTAACATGGAAAATTCAAGGCATATTTGGGATAATCTGCCATTGTCAGATAAAATAACTCTTCTCCAAATGGAAAAGCAGAGGGAGGGGCTCTTGTTTTCTCTGATATCTGTAACTAGAGAGCAGAAGTTGTTACTCAGCCAGCAAAGCAATATAGATCTTAAAATAAATGAGTGGAAAATAATTTTTTCCTCAGTTTTCCCAGGAAGAGTTCTCTCCACTTGAGTCCCTACCTTTATAACTTGGACCACATCCATTTCACTGTGAGGAGAAAGTACGGAGTCCTGTGCTGCTGGAAGAGTAGCAGTGACTCATTCGTAAGCAAGTTTGGTATAAAGATTAGCAGAACTTGCACCTGCCTGTTGCCAGAATTATCAATATTGCAGACATATTCACAGGACTCTGCAAAAGACTCAGAGCTTTCCACACTCACTTACTCATTATTGTTCTCATGATGTTTTAAAAAATAAAAATTATCTTTCAATCTCTTTATCAGGACTCCAAAGACTATAGTGCATGTTGTTGGAAGACTCCATTGATATGAAGCTGTAAGTTCTGTAAACCTTAATTTTTAAGTGTACTCCATGAAGAACACCTGAAATTAAATTTTAAGTAGTATTTATGAAGGAATGGTAAATTCAAGGCTCGGCACTGGCATAATTAAGGCAGATGCACAGGTTTTTTTATAGGTCCCTTTGAAATGTGTAAATGAACTTGTCTGCTCTTTGAGTCCTGCCTTGGTCAAATATATGGCTCTTATTAAAGACGAATTCTAATCCATTTACATTTATTACCCATGTGTCCACAGGAAGAGATTGAAAGGTGAAACCATATACCACCTCCATAAAATCATGATGGAGTAACGCTAAACTGTTAAAGTGAACGTTTTTTATAAACCCTTGAAAAGTGAAGCGCTTGTGAGGATCACCTAAGTAAGACCTTATTAAAGGCATTAATACAGTGATCATGTTATTACAGCAGACTGAGAGAGCTCTAGAATTTATCCAATTTCCTCCATGTCCAGAAAAAGCAGTGGAGTTGCTCAAACAAAGTGTGTGGAAGGAGAAAGAGTTGTTATCAAGCAGCGTCACTGAAACATATTCAGTAAGACCTTCATACAGAGACCTAAATCTCTTAAAAAAAAAAAAGTGATTTTTAAGAAATCTTCTTCAATAAGTCTAAGCAAGACTGTACAGGCGTACAAGCAACCTACTTGTGCAAGCAGGATAACATAGTTCCTGGAAAGGTCAGAAGCCTTAAAGAGGTCCTTGGCTAATTAGGAAAAATAAGTATGAAATCAATCAGTCTTTCCAATTCATTTTTTTAGCTGCCATTAATTACAGGCAGCAAGGAACTCATTTGGGAGTGATGGTCATGTAGGCTCGGGAAGGTATTTCCAGAAATTAGAATTGTATGAACTGGGAGGGTTCAGTGAACCTACTTCTTCTTCAGCTTTAACTGCATAAACTGTATTTACTCCTCAGGGGGGGGAAAAAGGGCAAATATGCTACAAGCTTAACATTTCTTTTATTTTCTCCTCTTGCTCCTTTCCTTAAGAACAACCTAGACTGATTAAAGGTTACGAGCAAATTTTCTCATATGTCTCTAAAATGCCAACAGCAAATATCGAGGATAAATTTTATTTCTGGTAACTTTGCATCCTGGGAGTCCTTAGCCTTTGCCAGGCTTCCTATACCTGGTCCCAAATACATTAAAAGAGCCTTGCATGACCCAGGGAGATCCCAGCATCCTACCTGCAGCACCATTAGCATCTCAGCACTTCTGAATTTTGAAGCACAGCCTTCAAAATCCATCTTCTTGATGCAACAGATCAGCTGTGATGCTGTTTGACAAGTGATGAATGTGGTACCATGGTGATAGTGGGAAAAACACAGGTTGTTTCTCTGAACAGATAAAAGTGTGCCCAAAAAATCTCAGAGAAAACGAATAAATTTTTGAATCCATTCAAAATTCTCAGAAGCGCAAGTGTATTTGAAATATGTATGTGGAATATGAAAAAGTATTTATTTGAGTCCATGGGATTCCTTTATTTACTTGTACACTCCAGCCTAATTTGAGAAGGGAAGGATAAAGAAGGAACAATCTGGAAAGCAATGTTTCATTCAGTGCTCATCTTGTCCCTCTTTCTTCTGCCCTTTACCTGGCATTACAGCACAGATAATGCATCACCTGTGTAATTCAGTTTTTGTGACATGATGGAACAAATGGCTTCTTTTTGTTTTTTTCCCTCCCCAAATGTATATTCATGGCTGAAAACCCAAGATGAAATTACCTTATCTTGAACTGGACTGAACACCCTGAAAGGTCAATGACTCTGGAGTATTTTACTGCAGTAAGGTTTTCCCAGTGTTGACTGCTGATAGGCAGTTCTGGTCATCTAGAGATGAGTGAATAACTCACAGTCATTTCTTCATCTAACAGTTTTTATCTCTCACTTGGTGAGCTGTTTGCAAGTGGATGAATTATCAGACCAAACAGGAAAAAAATGGTGGAATTCTGCAAGCTGAAATAACTACAGTTTTGGTTGGCAGGAAGAGAAAAAGAGGGAGTTGTGTTGGTCTAGCACTTTATAGTGACTTCGACTTCTAACAAAGTGTCAGGGAAAATACTCTGTCTCTAATTCCTTGAGAGTGGATACTGGTAGATTATAAATGGAATATTAATATATCAGGCAAAACTGTGAGGAAGGTCAGACTTAGGGTTCTGTTTCTGCCTAATGATTTAGCAGCTACTTACCTCAGTTGAAGTCAGGCGCTGCAGTAAGAGGTCAAATGATGTTCAGTGATGTCTTGAAAGGATATGAACAAGATCACCCTGCTCTAAACCATGATAACACCTTCTTGAGCTGCAGTGAGAAGAAACTGTAGTAACTGAGTTGTGATTGCAAAATCCGTGGAGAACTGGGATTGTTCAGCCTGGAGATGAGGCGACCTCATTGTGACCTCCCAGTGTCTGAAGGAGTGACAATAAAAAATGGAGAGAGACCATTGACAAGGGATGGAGGGACAGGACACAGGGAATGGCTTCCCACTGCCAGAGGGCAGGGCTGGATGGGATATTGGGAAGGAATTGTTCCTGTCTGGGAGGGTGGGGAGGCCCTGGCCCAGGGTGCCCAGAGAAGCTGTGGCTGCCCCTGGATCCCTGGAAGTGTCCAAGGCCAGGCTGGACAGGGCTTGGAGCAGCCTGGGACAGTGGAAGGTGTCCCTGCCCATGGCAGGGGGTGGCACTGCATGATCTTTAAGGTCCCTTCCCACCCAAACTATTCCAAGATTCCATGGTTCTGTGTACATTGTCTGTCAATCTTTTAGACATCTTAAACCCCCATCCCAATTAGAAGTCCCACAGCCATGTAGTAGTTCTTGGTGGTGACATGCCAAAAAAACTCCTGGACCACCTACCCATCAACCAAGAACATCTTATTTGCTGGATTTGACAGTATAGGGAAAAGGTTACACATTTATTTATTTATTTAATTAAATACATAATAATTTTTAAGCAGCCGTATTTCAAGGTGCATTTTCTTAAGCTGGAGGTTGGGTGAAATGTCCCGAAAATACAAGACTAAATGCCTTTTTAGAAAAGAAACGAGGTCCTATATAGACAAGTTTTTCATGGAGTAATTAAAAAATGGGAATGGAGACAAAGATGATTTCATGAGGTCACGTAGTTGCTGTCCTGCCCCAATTAAAGCTAAGCCATTCCTGACAGATGTTTGTCTAAGTCTTATTCTTCTCATCCCAGCATCTTTTTAATTCTCTGGCTGAACTTATTCTTATATGAATCAGGCACTATCAAGTCTCCATAAAATATTAAAAGTTCCCTTTGAATAAGAGACTGTATGCTGTAAGACAAATTATATACAGCAGACAAGGGAGAATTTCAGAAGGGAAAAGATCTGACCTAGAAACTGCTGTCATTACTAAAAGGCCTTTTTAATAATGATTTTGGGATTAACTAGCTGCACATTACAGCATCCGCCGAGATTTAAAAAATCCTTGATAAAATCAAAATAAATCTAAAAAAAGTCAATTATACCTTAAATAGTGTTAATAACATGTATCATGTCCTCTACAAATCTCACAGAAATAAATAGTTAATGCTTATTAAATGAAACCCTTGGCTGAAAGACATAATACAACTGAATGTTATTAATACCAGAAAGAATCACATATGGGAGTTTTCCAAATAATATTGTTACAACTGCTTTAATGAGCAGGGTTTATTTTTCTTTGCACATGTCCAGCTTTTGCCTTCTTTACAGATGCTGTCTCTCCCAAATCTAGAAAACCTCTTCTTGGTGCTGACTGCAGCCTGGGAAACATTAGACCTGCAGCAGACACTGCAAAGCAACACAAGAGTGATGCAGATTTGCTGGAATTGTGTATTTTGGCATCATGTCCCTTGTCTGTGATGCATTAAGGGTCAGTCAAAGAATGCGTTGTTCTTAGAACCCTGCAAAATTCGAAGGGATGCTGCAGAGGGCACTATTTACCAAGAAAATTAAAACAGGCACAAGGTTGGGGTTAAGGAGAGAACCATGCTTATAAAACCACAGAGGGTGCTTTGATCCATCTATTTTTTACTCAGGCATTTACTTTTTAATCAGGCATGAAGCGATGATTCCATTCAGTTTTTCCCCTCCTCAAGTTCATTGATCTGGCAATGTCCACTCTTGAGTTTTCTCAGCGTAATGTGTACTCACTCCATTTTTATTTTTCACAAAAAAAGGGCCAATATTTACAAAAACAGTATTATCTGATGCAAAGTTGTGTCTGAGACAGAAAGTTTTTATACCTTGAGGGGTTTTTTTTGGGTTTTTTTTTTTTTTTTTTTGTGGTCTGCAGTAAATTGATGAAAAATGAAAGGAAGTCGAAAAATAACCTCACTGAGACTAACATTATACTGTAGCTTCCCACAAAATCAAACAGCACAGAATCGCTCCCAACAAAACAAAAACCCATCCAAACCACTCCCCCCCACGACCCTAAAAAAATGACTGAACCAGATAATTTGGTCAAGTCCACTGTTTTAATGTTCTCAGAGAAGATGGTCATATCACTCCCTGTCAGCACACAGTATTTTTGTGTTAATTTAAACCCGGCCATCCTGCTGGTGACAATCTGCATGTTGTAAACTCCCTGATGGATGTCACACAGTAGAAAGATCCAAAATTTTCATGGGGAATTAGAAGGGAGGTGAGATGGAGAGATCAGGTGAGAGGACGAAAAGGTGTTGTAAGACACAGAACTCGCTATATCAGCCTTTCACTGTATTCCAGCCACGGCCAGGCTGCACTTTTTATCACAGTAGGTAGCTTTAAAAATTATTTATGAGACTTGCAGAACACTTAGTGTACCAAAGAAAGGACAAATCCCTTCTGCTCAGTGTACATTTGTGTTGAATTCTCACTGGTCTGTAGCGAGGTTAAGATGAAGATTCTCTTCTTCCCTGGGAAAGCAATCCAAGTGTGATCCCTACAGGTGCTTGGTGGTTCAGCTCCTGGCACCTGCACAGGGCTGGGAAATAGTGTTCTCTCCCAGCTCTGCCACAGCAATGCAACCATTCCCTCAGCAGGAACTGTTTCCAGCAGCCTTTTGGTGGGTTATTGCCTGATTGAATTAAAAACGCCGGAAAGGTGCAATCAGATCAATTTTATGAGTGTTATTTTGAAAGGAACTTTCATCTCCAGTTCAGGTTGCACTGGTCAGATCTTTACCTATTTCTAATAAACTCAATGAATTAGATTTGATTGTAACCTGGAGAGAAGCAGACCCTCTGTCTTGGGATGTTTCCATTGTATTAATCACGAAAATCTGACTGTTGGCCCAGTCACAGGACACCACCTCCACAATGGATTTCCAAGTCATATAATTTGTTGTATTCTGTTAACAGGAGTAATTCAGCAGTTGAGCCAACAGAAAATCATATCAATGTGTTACTGGAGCACAATATGAGTTCCCCATGCCTCACAAAAATTTACTACATCTTTTTCGTCCCTACTCCACTGAACACAGGGACCAGACAGGTTCTTCAATCTCTTGTTTGCTTTGTGTTGTATGAAATTAATAAAGCATTATACACTATTCTTCATACGCAGGTTCCTTTTGATTTTAATGGCATTATAAAAATAAGGTCAAACTGGCTGGGGCATGTGTTTGTCTATAAGGGAAATAATGGAATCATAAATTTATGGAATGATTTGGGTTGGAAGTGACTTTAAATCTCTTTCAGTGCCACGCTCTGCCATGGGCAGGGACACCTTCCACTGTTCCAGGTTGCTCCAAACTCCAATGTCCAAGCTGGCCTTGGACAATTCCAGGGATCCAGGGGCAGCCACAGCTTCTCTGGGAAACTTATTCCTGCCTGGAACAGTTGGGCTTTTCCATGTAAGATAATTTGACCCTGATAAGGAGAAGGTTTGCTTTTTAACTTTGCAAAAAGCAATACACAGTTCTGATGTACTGACTCGTTAGAGTGAAATATCTGCATTTAAGAAGGTTTTCAGGAGACACTCGTAAGATCATTTTGTCACTAACAATGTTATAAACATGGAAATGATACAACAGTGAGTTACCTGATTCCTAAACAATGGAATAAAGGACGGTATGCATGTAAAATTGATAAATATGTCTATGCACCTATGCATTTTTCCACATGTACTTTAGAGGAATGGCTGCTTTGCAACTTCTTTCAGGATGAAATGTTTGATGTAGTTTATTTGTCTTGTTGAATGAAGGATGTTGTGAGACTAGCAGAGAGATGCTTGTGAGATTTTCCCTGTGTGACAATGCAACATCAGTTTTAGTAGGAGTGCTAATCTCTCTCTTTTATTTCTGCTTTAAACTCTGACTTTCTGCAACAATAGAATGATTCTCTGATCACTGTGAGTGCTCAGTAATTGGGACAGGAAGGTTCACCCTCTATAACCACAGTCTGAGCTGACAGTCAATAGTATCTACAGAACCTCCTTCTGATACAGGCAACTAAAATAATTTTGTCAGAGGTTTGTAATTGAGATTGTGAATACATTGTTTCTGCATGGGGAAATGAACACATATTTAGACTGCAGGGCTAAGTCACTGTCTCAGCAAAGATACGGGAACAGAAAGAAGCCTCCAGAAGTCACCCAGTCACTGCGCTAAGGTGGGATGTAGGATTTGGTTGGCAGCTGCTCACAACGAAAGCAGCAGGTCTGCAACTGGTGGCCAATTAATCCTAGCCGCATCGAGTCTTATGGGAGCTTGGCTGGGGGAATCTTTGCAGAGATTGAACAGTTTATTTCTTGGACATCAGATGGTTTGGTATCACCCTTGTTTTGCTCTGGAAATCTGCGTAAATCAGGGGTTATGACTATTCTAATTTTTATGGGCTACCATTGAAGCAGAAAGATCAGTGGTGTAATCAGGCATTGATAAAGCTGTGTTTCCTTTTGTTTTGTGAAGGTGAGAGAAGAACAGACTGGCATTGAGAACCACAGAGGTCCTGGCTTTGTGAAGGCAGAAATCCAGGCCACTTCAGAGTCTCCTTTCAGAAGGGTGGTTGGACCTGCTCCCAGCACTTACTGCAGGCTACTGATTGCCTGGAGGAGAAATTCTGTGGGTAAATTTTACACACAGTGGTAACAGATCAAGTTTGACAGTGATATATTTGACACATTCTGACATCTAAATTACAGACTTCACGCTCAAATGTTTTGCCAGCGTTTCTCCCTTCACTCTCTAAAAGCACATTTTCCTAATAGCTGTCCCAGGGCTGACACGCTCCCCTGGCTGCTGCTGTGCCCGAGAGAGATCCCCTTGTTCTCTCATCCAACACTATGATGAACAACAGTGAAAGGCTCAAGGGTAAGCAGAGCACATTCTTTTCACTGTGTTGTGCTCCCCGTGCAGTGTGTGCTGCTACGAGATTTAAGCAGGCTCCTCGCTATGACCAAGCCCTTCCCTTATGGAAGATGGAAGCCCAAGACTAATGGCAAGTGCATAAACTAAGTTTAAGAAACAAAAATTAAGTGTTTCAGTGAACTGCACATGGCACGGCAGCGTCTTTAAAGAGGCGCAAAAGAGAATTTTATTAGTTAATGTAGCTCAGCAGGGAGCCCGGGGTAAGATTAGATTCTCCGAAAGAACAGTAATAACCTTTAAACCAGATACTGAGATTGTTTTCTATGTTTTCATTAAAGTAAACCTAGTATGGTAGCAGGCACGAGAGAGATGACACAAAATCTACCCATAAGTAATTTCTTACAGCCATTTGTCTTAGATCCCCGAAGTCTTCTACTGCATTCAGGTTTGCTATAACAAAACCACAAAACATAATCTTTAGTTGCCTGTGTAAGAGCATCTTCATCATATTCACTCATTCCTCAATTGATTCTGCCCCTGGAGTTAAGAGAATACATTTTGCTAATTTCAGTGAGTAATGAAGCATGATCTTACAGAGCAATCAGCGTAATTCTTGGTGGATTGTATGAAGAGATGTTTTTTTATGAACATTTTTTGGGCAAGCTGAATCTATGAGAAGATTTTTCTTTGTGGAATCTCTCAAGTTTTATGATTGTCTTCAGCATCTCCTCTTCCACAGTTCAAAACCCATCTAAATTTAATTTTGGCTTAGTCCTACCCAGGCAACTCTTTGAGTGGTGAACTGTGCTGCCTTAGCTATTCAGAATGGCAAACGGATTGGCAAATGCAGATCTTGGCACGCTGTGACACTCTTTCCCACCCATGCCTGGACCAGATATATCCAGGCTGTATCTTGTGAAATAGAGCTGCAACTTCTTTGTGCGTGTCTTTGAAGTGGTTCCAATCACTCCATTTACAGTCCTGCTTCAGATTGTTCTCCACCTTAAATTCCTGTTCCTTGGCATATTTTTAACCTCATTTAAGGCTAAAAATAATAAAGGGAAGGATGCCATATAACACTGTTTTTTTTCCCCTAAATAATCAGTGGTAATGGGGTAAGAGCTTATGAAAGAGAAATGTTTATGAATTATGTGACTGTATTGATGTACTACCCTCATATGCAATTAGGTAAGTGCTTTACTTCACATGCCTAAATACTGCCAGAAGACATAGCATCAGATGTTATCACTGTAGCAGCAGAAACAAAAATTGTTTTGTAAGCCTCGCCTCCTGAGAAAACAATTTTTAACTGGAAATTAGTTAATCTTTTACCTATATACTAAAAAGCATAGAATCACAGAATGGTTTGAGTGGGAAGGGACCTTAAAGATCATCCAGTGCCACCCTGCCACGGGCAGGGACACCTTCCACTGTCCCAGGCTGCTCCATGCCCTGTCCAGCCTGGCCTTGGACACTTCCAGGGATCCAGGGGCAGCCACAGCTTCTCTGGGCACCCTGGGCCAGGGCCTCCCCACCCTCCCAGACAGGAACAATTCCTTCCCAAGATCCCATCCAACCCTGCCCTCTGGCAGTGGGAAGCCATTCCCTGTGTCCTGTCCCTCCATCCCCTGTCATTGGTCTCTCTCCATCTTTCCTGCAGCTCCTTCAGGCACTGCAAGGCCACAAGGAGGTCACCCCAAAGCTTCTCCTCTCCAGGCTGAACAATCCCAGCTCTCCCAGCCTTTCCTCCCAGCAGAGCTGCTCCATCCCTCTGCTCATCCTGGTTCCTCCTCTGGCCTGGCTCCAGCAGCTCCAGCTCCTTCCTGTGCTGGGACTCCTGAGAGCTGGAGGCATGTTGGCATCCTTCTGAGACATGACTATTTTAGACCTTAAAAAAATTAAAATATTCAAGAACACCATTGTAAACATGAATTTGAATTTCTGCTCAGGATAATGGCACAATTTTTCTTTCCTTTTGTAGAAGGCCATCTGTGCAGCACAATCTGTGCAATAGTATGGGCACAGCTACAGAGATTTTCAGCGACAGGGAGATCACAGGTGATTTTAAACCATCAGTACTTTTCAACATTTTACCCATTCTCCATTATAAGTCAGGACATCCAAGAGCATCTCATAAAGCACAGCAAAAATGATGTGTACTCCTCCCATCCCCATCTAAATCACAAGGGGACTCACAATTCTCATAGTTTTGTTTTATTTGTTAAATTCCTCCCAAAAGCCTCACAGGGACTGAGCCCTTCACCACCTCTTGAGTCTCCCTGTGTCTTCCACGAGGTTGTCCTGCCAAATTTCTAAAACTCAGGAGACTTAATATGCTGGGTTTTAGGACTTCAGTCAGGCACTTGGGGGAGCTTTTCGTTGGTTGGGATTTCTCAAGCAACAGGGAAATATTTTGTACTTGTGCTTTCGACTTTGAAGGAGGCTATAGACGGGCAAATAAATAATTTTATTAATGGGGACATAAACATAAAGAGCTATCCTACACCAGATACATGGATCTCAAACACTGGAGAAAGAAAATTACTTCCTCCCAAAAGAAGGAATCAGCTGAAGGTTTCTTTGTGAAGTTGTCTGGTAAAGTGCTACTAATTTTTAGAAACAGAAAAAATGAGCACAATCACTGTGGGTTTTCTTTTTTTTTTCCTCTTCTCACTCATGCATCTCTTTCCAGCTAAGCCTTAAGTTAACAGTGTTGTTCCAAATGAGAATGCCTGAAAATTCTGAGTGACGAAACCCTAGGATTTTATACTGGAAACAGGTAGATCTTCGCTGCAGTGCTTTGTCATCAGCATCAGCTCTTCCACTGACAATATATGGCATATCCCTACCATTTTCAAATACCAGCTCCTTTGTCTTTGTGCTGTCTGCAGAGTTTAGAGTTAATGTTATTCCCACCAAATGGCTATAAGTGAATCATCAAACAAACCAAAAAGCCATAGAAACTGGTCCCAAATTCCTGCAAGTTTTTTGTAAGTTTCAGTGTGGTAAACTTGTTCATGCTATGTCTGTAGAAAACCAATTTCCTAGCTCATTTATTTTACCTCCAGGTGTGTCTCAGATACCTGTTACACAAATGTAACTTTGTTTGTAGACAGCATGTGCTTATGTTAAGCAAAAACATGAAACTGTTTCAGCCAACGAAAAAGAACAAGTCTTAATTTACACAGAAATACCCAAAGAAGTTAGGAGCTGGTCAAGCTTGCAGTTACAACCTTCCTTATTTTGACATCCAGGCACTGTTTCCTGATGTGGGTTTTGAAGTCCTGTTTTAGTACATTACCGCCGTGACAACCTGCTTTAAATTACCAGCTTGTAGGCTGGAGTCTACTGAGTGAAAATAGAAAATGAACAAAAGAAATGTTGTTGAGAGTTTTGGTTTTGGTTAGGTTTTTTTTTTTGGTTGTTCTTTTTTTTTTTTTTTTTTTTTTTTTGTTGGCCAGGTGTTTGCGAAATAATGTGTTTCCCTGCAGGCTAGAAATAAAAAGCATTATTAAATCACATAACAAATGACCCATGTAGCACAGTTTATTTTACATTACCTAGGTAAGGAGGCACTGAGCCAAATAAATCAAAGTGAACAAGGTAATAATTGTTCCTCCTTTTATATCACCTAAAATATGGGAGTAATGAACAAATGTGATTAAAAAGAGAATACTACATTAGTAAAAGGCTTTTCATTTATTGTCTTTTAAAGAAATCATGTTCACTGTGGATATGGAAGCCCTTTCTGCCGTATTATCAAGCTGACATTTTGTATATTTGAAAAGGATAATGCTGTACTTGTAAAATAAGAACAAGCACAAAGTGTAGGTGGCTTTCTTTAGAGAGATTTTATGAGCTGGATTTATTTTGGATTTTTTTCCATGAAAAATAATACGTTCAGGAAGAGGTCAAGACATCTCTTCAGTGCTTGTGTTAAAAATTCTATGATTTTCTGGAGACTAAAGGCCACTGTAGAGTCTTTCTTTCATGTGCCAGCTAGTTTTATTGAAATAAATGGAATTACTAAATGGAGGTTATGTGGTGAGTCAGTTTCTTAACTGACCTGTGGACTTTGCCCATTACTCTTCAGAAGGATTAAGATTTCACAGAGTAGTAAATTAGATTTAATCATTACATCTTAAGTAAATTAAATAGTAATATGGCCAAGTGTAGAAAAATGGACTTAATTATGATTAAAAATACAGACCAAGGAGAAATATATCTTTATGACCAAGATCAGCTGAACATTTGGAAGGTCTGAAACATGGTTAAGTTTTCAAAGGTGCATCTGAAAGACTGTTTAAGACAATATTCCAGCCTGGTCCTTGCTGGCTCAGTGCAGTGTCCTGTCTCTGAGATCAGCCAGAAAAGACACAAGAACACAAGAAATAGGAAGTAACAGAATTATGTAGAGATACTAAATACAGAATTACATATAGGTGCTTTCCTAGGACACCTCCCCACACTTTCTGTTTTACAGTCAAAGAGTTCACATTGGACCCTCCTGTTGGTTTCACACTGATATACCTGTGCTCTTCGCATTTGTCTGATCTTTTCCTAACGCTTTCACATACTTTGCAGCAATGTGTTCTGCAGAGGGATTATGCAGTCTGCTAAAAGAATATTTCCTTCTCTTTGTTTCGGGTGCCCCATATTCATTATGGGAATGGGAAACGCTGTTTGAGTCCTGCTTAGCAGGAGGTTGCTGGCAGTACCAGACCTGAGATTTTCAATTAGACACTGAATTCAAATTTTGAGCTTCTGAGTCATCCAGACTTTGGGACAGAAGGACAGAGGCTGTACCGCATGAACATTCCTGTTCCAAAGATGGACTTGAAAGCCATGGACTAAATGAACTCAGTGGGCTTTTTTGTTTCTAGACGTTTTAAGGACATTTTACAAAAGTGGTCCACAGACTAAGGGAACAATGTCTGTGTACCATATCAAAAGATGGGAAGAGGGGTGGTGGTTAATGAGGGTGTATTGGAAAATCTGTATTTGCAAGTAGAAAGGGTCAGGCCAAGTCAAACTCTGAAAATAGGCTGTGGGAGAGCCTAGCAACAATCCAGTGTAAAATCTGGTTAGTCAGCTGGCCAAAATTCAATCTCATTTTCCCACAGAAGTCCTTTAGGAATGATCTAGATGCACAGACCCACTTGTTCTTGCTCAGGGGAGCAGTGATCAGCCTTTGCATAGAGGGCTGTAATCCCCATCTTCCATTACTGGCAGGCATGAGACAAACTGACACTTCATAAAGCATTTTTTAAGTCTAATCGGATGAAGAAAACCCAGCAGCATAATCCTAACTTGCCCTAGTGGGTCTCTTGTGTACAAGAAATGTAAGGAAAGGAAGGACAGTCCATATCCTTTCTCCTCCTTTGTGTAAAGCCTTCCATAATTTAGACATATAAGGCACCTCAAATTCACCTTTGCTCAAATCCCGTATCTTCTAAGAGCATTGTTTCCTCATTCCAAATTATCTCCACGGATTATAAATAAACTCCTGGAGCCAGCTCACAGAATTGGCTCAGGAGTCAAATCCTTGGGAGAAGAACAGAGGAAAGAGAGTTGGGCCAGCTCCCACCAGCTGTCCAGTGATGTGATCAACGCATTTGTGCACCTGTGCTGACTCTGACCTGCCAGCCAGTCTGGGAAATACACTGCTTTTTGGATCTCCCACATAATTTTCAGGATCAGATTTCTTAGTTTAAGGAGGAACACAACCAGCTCATCAGGACCAACAGTGAACACTTTGTCAGCATTTTTAGGGCCAAACGTCACTGAATGCACTACACTCTTAGGTTACAACAGCCATCAAGCCAAAAATTGACTGAAGCACCCAGGGGTTGTGTGTGCTTCAAGATAGTGTGTTGAAGGAGGCATGATCTTCTCTGCCACACTGTGCCCATATTCACCCCAAAATATCTCCCTCTCATTGGCAATAGCAGATCTTTTGAGCACAGGCCAACAAGAGGATAATGGAGGTCACTGAGAGTGGTTCCAGGAGGCCAGTTTTCAGCTAAAGAGGTCTCTGCAAAATGAGATATCCCTGCACTGTCCTGACAGCCTTTTGGTGCAGCCAGTGTGGAGAACAAGCAGCACTTGCCAGGAGTTATTTGTGAAGGGATTCAGGGCTGGATCCAGAAGCCTGATGCAGGAAGCCAAAGCAGAGTCAGGAGGGTGTCCAGCCCTTCTTGGCAGACGAGCACCACCTGTGTGCTGCTGATGGCTTCAATCTACAACTGAGCCGTGTGTGGATTTTGTTTATTGCCACTGAAGATGGCAGAGGAGTGAATGCTGCCTTTTGTGTGTTGTTTGTTGTCTTAAATGGGTGGCTTTCAAGGCAATGATTCTGGCTTGCTCTGCTTTATTGTGGTGGGATGGGCCTGGGGGCTGAGAGTGTTGCTTTGGTAAAAATTGTTTTATGTTACCATCGATCATAATTGAGAGGTCGAGAGCACATCCAAAAGCAACACTAAACAGACTGTGCTAAATATGATGTGCTATCTTAATCAAACATGTCGTTTGAAGGGTAACCAAACATGGCCACAGCTTTACTGTCACTACATGGTCATTTACTGGGAGCCAATAAATTACACCCCGCTTGTTAAAACCGGAGTGACCTTTTCAAGGCTGAGTAGAGCACTAAGTGTATTAAACGAGCCGTGTTTCCTTATCTGGCATGACAGATGTTTGATTTTGTTGACATTTTCAGGAATGCACAAACAATTACGACTTCAATTGTTTATTCATCAGAGAATGCAAAGCTACCTGATGGTGCTTATATACTGGAGGGTATTGCTCAATAAATCTTGCTGGGGTTGTTGGTGCCACGTAAGTTTATCAGCATTTAAAAAGACATAAGCAATGCTTTTTTTTTCCTTCGTGTAAAGGTCATTCCTTTCTGATGGGTGATGTTTCAGGCACCAGCAGTATCTCATGGAAGCGTGAGGCATTTAACAAGTTATTTCCAGGCATTACAGAGCGATCAAGCACTGGCACAAAGCTACATGAAAAAGCATCTAATTTGGGTACTCCTGAATGTTATGAGACTTATGAAACCAAGGAGTATCCTGCTCCCTTGTGTGCTCTCTGAATGGATGGGGAGTAGCTGATGGATGTCTGACTGGGAATTCTTTCCCTTTGCTTGGTGGCAGTCCAGAATTTCTAATTTTTTGGCAAATGTTTGAGCAAGCATTTCAATTTTCTTCCACTTATAATACCTATTATAGCAGCAGAGCACTGTGAAAACACTGCCTGTTGAGAAAATGAGGTCAGGGAATGATTACAGTCCTTTGGACATTTGTGTGAGACCACTTGAACTGAGAAAATAAATGAAGAATTATACAATATTTATTCAGACATTGCAGCACTATATAAATAATAATTCTGTGCAAGGACTGAAGTTTTAGGAATTAGGTTTACGGCTAAGAAGTACAGAATACTGGGAAATTTAATGGCAAAGTTTTAGAAATGGTTTAATTTCTTTGTTCTGTGCAGATTAATTCCCAGGTAACAAATATTATTTTCCAGTGGAACAGAGAGCAACTCCAAGCATTTACATAATTATTAATGTGGATGTAAATCAATAACTAGGAAAATGGATGTAAACCAATAACTAGGGAAAGATGCATCACACCAAGCTAAAAAAAAATGGTGGGACAAAAAGCTGACCATTTTTTCCACAAAATTTTGTTTTTTTACTATATCTACATAACTTTTACAGTTCACTTGATATTCAAAAGAATTCCTTAATTGAATAAACTTTGAATAAATCCAATTGCTATTTTATAGCCTCCCTGGCCAAAAAAAAAAAAAAAAAAAAAAAAAAAAAAAAAAAAAAAACAAAAAAACAAAAAACCCACAGCACCTTTTACTAAGACTTCTCAATTTTTTTAAAATATATCTGTATTCTAAGTAATGCAAATACAAGGTCTGAAAAGAGTCAATAAGGAAAACCTGAACTTCTGTGGTAAATGTCTGCTTTATGTTTCATTAGCAATGCCATCCTTCCTACCTTAAAACCACATTTGTTTTACAACACTTGGAGTACGATAGAGTTCTGACTCTTCTTTTTTTTCTTTTTTGTTTTGTTTTGTTTTGAATGCTTTCCAAACTTACAATCTTTTTATGATAAAATGATACTGAATGTGAGAGAATCTGCAGAAGATCATGAAGGAGAGGGAAGGAGCAGTGAATTTTTGATAACCTGCAAGACTAAGAGAGATATTGTGAGGCCAGATGGTGCTTGCCTTCTAAATTACTTTTGCATTTTACAAAAAGACTGGAAAATTTCAAAATATTAGCAGCTGAATGGGACTGTCAAATAGATATTTAATTACCAGCACTGAATAGCACCAGTATTGAAGTTTCATAGGGTATTTACATATAGAAGTGGAGAAGCTGTAGTTTTCCAGAATGGCTAGTGACACAATGCAAATTTTTGAGAAGGAAAATGTTTGGGATTAAGGGTAAACAACAGCATACCTTTTTTTAGTGTACAGGCTGACTTTTTTCTAAATTAATTTTAGTTTAAAGGCTTCTAAGTTTTGGGAGTATGACCTCCCAAATCCTGCCATTGATCTGGTGTTCACAAAATGGGTTGGAAGAGCTTTCCTGAAAAATTTTTCTGTCTGAATAATTTGAAATTGGATACTCAGAACTGCATACCTTGTATCCTAAATGCTGTAGAAAAAACGAGCCTGAATAAGGAGATCCATTGCTGCTGCGTTATTTTTACAGCCCTCTTAAGGCTTAATTCAGTAACAGGTAACGTAGCGTTTAAACTGTGGGTAGCAATCCTGATTTCTGTTTCCTTATGAAAATGAAACAACATTAGTTTCTTTGGCACACCAAAACCTGTTCTCCTCTCACGTGTGTTTGGGGTGCTAACATGCTGAGCCTGCTCTCTGACCCCCAGGCAGCGGCTGGGTGTAGTTTGCACCTGCACAGCTCAAATCAGTGAGGAGAAATACCTGGGAGAATTTAGGTCCCAATTTTTCTCTACTGTTTTTTACACCTGGCAGGTGGACAAACACCCCTTGGTGGGCAGTTTTTCCTAACTCTGATTTCTTGCAGATGTGAGACATTTTAACCTTCACTTAGTACCTCTTACCCAGCAGCACCCTCCACTATTTCATCTTCAGTGCAGTAGTTTAAACTCATGTTTTTTTCCTCTTTGTCAATGGACTTACCTTGAATTGTCTTCTGTTTCTGTTTGGTCACCAATTTTTCAAAGGTCATTCATTCCTAAGGGAGAACAAAGGTTTAATTCAGTAATCTCACAAGAAAATTGCTAGGGGGTTTTAAGCAATGGCCATTTTCAGTGCCTGATTACATATTGTTTTCTTCCTCTCCTGCAATTTCAGAAAAACTTTTTTAGAGTGTGTATCTAGCAATAATGCCATTTTCAAAAGCAGAACCTGTGGTTATTTCCTCTCTCCTGCATGACCTGATTCAGTGGGTGTTCACATGGCTGCTGGAGTGGTACCTACATTTAGCTGGAGAAAGAACAGGTGTGTGGTCATCTTCCACCCAGCTGAGCTGTTGTGCAGAACATGAGAGGCCCGGGCTGTTTCAGGTGAGCTGTGGTGGCTGCCCAGAGGTGTTGCTTTAATCCACGCAGTTTGAGATGCTCTGCTGAGGGCATGCTCTCAGTACCAGCCGCTGAGCTATTCCACTTCTTAGGGATTGTGTATGGCGTAGGAGGGATGGTTGTGGAGTTTTACTAGGAGAGAAGGGGCCCAAGTTTGTGTTCTAATAAATAAAAAGTAATAATTACATTCAAATTTATTTAAATGTGCTCTTGAGCAAATGCTGAAAGTCCAGGCTTCTCTGATATGAAATTAGGTTGACTATCAATTCTATGGGCTCTCTGTAAGGAAAAGTGAATCAATTATAGCACCCAACACCCCATAAAAAACAGGGGTGTCTGAGCCTTGTCCTTGTGCTTGGTCCTGTCCTGGTGCTGATGCTTTGGTTGGCTTCCTGTGCTTTGGACTTCCCATCCTTGGGGTTGCCTACATAGCAGCAAAACTAACTTAAATCAACTTAAAAAGTGACCTATCTAAAGTGTAACTAGCTTAGGTTTTGCTGACCTACTTAGGATTAGAGTAGCTGGCAAATTGTTTTACATAGTGTGATTTCAGAGGTAAATTCCAATTGAACTGCTGAAGTGTAGCTTTAACTTCAAAGCAGTGTCAAAGAGAGAATTAAATAAAATTTAGATAACTTTGAAGTCACTCCTTCAGCTGCTTTAATTGTACTGCAGGTAGGCTGTCAGGTGCCCACACTCTGCTTTTGGATTATGTAGTGGGCAGAGGAACCTCAGCTGTGCCTAACAAGCTAAATTATGCAGGTACTTGCAGAGTATCTCCCCATTTGTGCCGCCACTCCAGAATACGAAAAAAAGACCTTACTGAGGGGTTGCCAGCCTTCCCCCGACCCCTCAGAAAAAAATCCCTCACCCCTTCTACACCCAGCTTCATAAAGCCAGCACTAAAATACTCCCAAATGAGCTATAACAAGGCACTTACAGCTCCTGGCAGTGGGTTGAGAGAACAGTGAGTTAACAACTGAACTCCTGCTGTTTGGCTGAAAACAATTCTCTGCAGTATTGGATTCAGAGGACAGCACCATGTCTGGGAGAAACAAACAGGAAAGAGAAGCGACAGCATGGTTTTGGAGCACAGGGATGTGCACACTTCCAGAAAAGTTTCCAATTAGCTGTTCCCTAAATCTGCTTCGAGCTGTCAGAAAACAAGGTCTTGGAGAGATGAGTCTTCTTTAGGGAAGCACATCTTATTCAGTTTTCGCTTTCAATTACCTGGATGGCTCACAGAGGCAAGCAAAAAGTATTTCTCATCCATATTAATGACCTGTGTATTTATGTTTACATTTTTTTCCCCAACAGCCCATTCTACTGCTGTTTCAAGGCAATAGCTTTGGTTCATAGCAAAGCCCCATTTAGCCAGATATCTGTGCTGATCGATGCAGCAGGCTTGGTGGTTAGCAGGTTTTCCCTTCATTGAGGAAGAGATCTTTCTCCTTGTCTTTATGAAACTATATTAAGTCCAGAATTATGGAGTTGTGGGGTAGGTTTTTAATGTTTTTTTTCTTCTTTTTTTTGCTAAACTTGGTCTAAAGAACTCTCAAGAATTATGAATTTTAATGGTGCAATCAAAACTTTACAAAAAAAGAAACCAAACTTCAGATTACACACTTCCCTCTCATCTCTGTCCTTCCATCACTTGTCATAATTTTAAAGTACATTTATATACATTTAGAAATACATAATTTTTACACCTTTTTTTTTTTTTCCCCACCAGCAAGGTACATTTCCACATTTTGTTGCTGGCCATGGCTTAGACAGGTTCTCAGCAACACTATTTATACAGTGACATTTTTCAAAGAGCGGCACACTCTACATAGCTAATGGAAAAAAGTGGCATAGCCACAGAAAGAAACTTAATGTTATTCATGGAATACCAAAGGAGAAAATGGAACAGTGGATCACATTAATTCCGGCAAATACTATTATTTTAAACTCATTTAAATTCAAGTCAAACTTATTGAGCATATCATCCCAGAGAGCAACTAACATTTATCTTCCCTGCGCAAGCAGAGCAAACAGGAGCCGAGCTGCTGTTTGCAGAAGGGGCTGCCTCTGAAAAGCCCATGGAGAGGGCAGGCAGGAGAGCCCACATTTATGTTTTAATTGAAACAATGATTAATTGCACCACAGAGGGTCTCACAGTCGCTGTGCTTCCATCTCGAACTGCCACAAACCAGTCAGTGCTACTCCAAAGTATTTTTGCAGTGACATATATCCTAAACTTGCACCATTCCTCCTGTTTTTCAACCTACATCTTTTTGTGATAATTGAAGAAGTAATTACGACACCTTTAGCAATAAATTAGCGTGTTATTGTGCTCCTCTGATCCATGTTCCAATTTCCAGTTAAACAATCCAGAGATTTAATCTGTTTTGCCCTACTATTTCTGTCGTAATGTGTATTTTCACACATTAAAATAATGATTACAAATAGCTTCTCACAGCTGTTTAATGTACTCCACGGAGGTGGGAACAGGCAGGAATACTTTTATAGGACTGGATATTGTATCCCAGCTCTGATATCACCTATTGGGTGTATCCTTTGACCTTTATATAACTTTATTTTCTTGATCATAACACTGAGAACAACCAATTTCTTTTTCAGGGAGGTACCAATTTTTTTTCTTTCCTTCCCTTCTTTCTCCGTAACAATTCTATTTAATTAGAAAAGAAATACCATTGATGTTACTGCACTGAAAGCTCAACCAAAGTAATGAATTACAATATATAGATGATCTTTACCTTTAAAGGATAAAAATAGTTCGAATGTGTTAGCCCGTGCAATACTAAGTTCTACTTTCATATTTTCTTCCTCCAGCCCAATTTGTTTATAAACCTCTAAATTGTTTCATGTTCAGACAGAAATAAAAATCTCAGGCTAGTAAGAAACAAGAAAAGACTAGCCTGATAACTTACATTAGAAAATATTTTGAATTTTTTTCCCTACTATTTAATTAGCAGTAAAAAGATCTTAAAGCAATTTTCATAAGTAACTCACACTCTTAATTATTGTACAGAGCAACACCTAAAGAGGCCACAATTTAAAGGAAAACGTAATCCAGGTTTCTGTTGTACTTATATCAATCTATTATGCAAGAGTTGCCCACAATAATTCAGAATTGTGGCTCATCCAATCCTGTATCTTATCTCCAAGATGGATCAATACCAGATGCTTCAAAGCACAAATGAACAAGACTTAAAATTTCTGTTCTTCAGCTGTGGAAAAAAAAAATTCAAATTCTCACTGCTTTCTGAAAAGTGGATATGAAAAGGATAAACTGTCAAATTAACTGCTGAACAGAAATTCTAGAATAATTTGATTTGAAAAATAACATTCATTTTCACCAAAACAAAATATTTACTCCATTCAGTGTAACTGAACCCAAGTCCTTGCATGCTTGTCCCTCTGTAACAAGGAGTGTTCCAGAGTAAGAAAGATCCACAAACTGAAAACATCCCAAATATTAAAACCTAAGGACATCTAATTCACATCTGCTCAGATTTAATTCAGAAACTGCTTGGAGACTACACCTAACATTGTTAAAATGGCAAGCTGTAAGCTCTCTGGAAGCACAGCAGAGAGGTTTTGAGTTTGTGCCAAAATAGTAATCATGAAGGTGAAAATTATAACAGGAAAATTAAAAAAAAAAAAAAAATCAGGGATCATTAATGATTTCCCTTAAAATTAGCATCTGGCAAGCAAAAAATACAATCATTCCCACCAGAGTTATTTCCCTGAGGTCCTTTAACCACTGCCTTGTTTTCTTCATACAATTTTAATGACACAGGACCTTACATACAGCTTTTTGCATATTTTCAATTGATTTATCTTCTACCAAGTCAAGGTGCCCTAAAGGGAACCCAAAGGGCTATTTTAAAATAAATATTTTATTGGGTACCCAGGCTATTATATAGCTGAGTGTGATGAAACACTTATATTTTTGCACAACTTAATTCTGCAGCTCGTGAGCTTTAATGAATCTGATCTATCCCTCTTAATACCATTAAATACCAGTTCATTCTTATGTATTTATAGTGACACTTCTATCTCTACAATCACTCAGGGCTGGGTATTTCCATGTTAATATCTGTGGTGGGAATGTGTTTGGAGAAGTCATTCTGAAAAGAGAAAATGAGGTGAGAAAAAAATCTACCTGAGTTTCTCTGGCTCACCTCTTTAGCAGCCAATAAACAAACAAAAGACTAGGAGGACTTAAAACAGTAAACTATAGACTGAGTAAAATACAAAAGATTAAGACCAACGTAAATTTGGGGAGTAAACGAAAGAATGGGCAATTAAATGAATAAATAGGTAAATAAATAAATATGGTTGAATGAGGAGTGTTGGCTGAATGCACTGATCTACCCATTAGAGCAAAAAAAAAAAAAAAAAAAAAGCAGTCTGGAGTTGTGCCTCTGTGAAATTAAAACCCTGTCAAACACCGTCAAACACCTGGTATTAATGACAGGAGCCACATCTCTCTCAATGACAAACCTGTATTTTCCACCCAGGCAACCAACAGAATGAATTTTGGACTTTGCTTTATTTAGCAGTGATGAAATTATAATCTAGAAGTAAAAAAATGCCTTTGGGTAGAATGCAGACTGTCCCATTTTGCAATAACAGAAAGACCAGCACATATCTGTTAATGCACTTCTGCTGCAGAAGTGAAAAGTTCTGAAATCCTAAGGGGATCAATTACTTAAGTCAGGCAGAGAACTTACAGACTCAGTAAATCATGGAGCCTGAAAACTACTGAAAACTGCCCGAGCAACTCATGTAGAGGAACAACCCCATTCTAAAGGGACTAATTACAGCTTTGGCAGCATGCAGGAATAACAGAGTTTGCCATGAATGGAGAACACAAGTATTCATTTTCTAACTCACACCATGCAGGTGTTTTATCAAAAATACAAACTAACAACTACCTGTACTGATGAAACCTTGAGTTAACTGACCATATTAAGGCTCCAAAATTGTATTACACTTCCTTTGCAAATGAAAGATTAACTACTAATAGCACGCCACAAACACAGATTTATAAAATAGTTAACGACTAACATGATAGTCAGTCCTTACCCGAAGCAGGGCTGATGTTGTTTAATTTTTGCATAATCTACTGGCACACAAAAACTGGGCTCATAGGGGGGGTCACAGCTGGATTACAACCAGCAGTACAGAAGAGGTTCAGGTCCTCCGTTCCCTCAACACACAGCCATGGAAATTATGTAAAACAGAAGCAGATGAAAGATTACAGGTATTGTGCTCCACATCAATGATTTATTTATCTAAGTTGGTGGCAAGGTTTGAAACAGGACCATGATTTGGAAGCTTATAACTAGTAGCCCCCAGGACCTCTCTGCTTCTAAATGACTACGATCCATCAGTGTAACAACACTGAAGAGATGATTACAGTTTTAGAACACATCACAAGAGGAGAAAGTCTCTAGCATTTCGTCCAAAAATAATTGCTCTAAGTTTAACTACCCACACTCAAAAGTATCTTTGAAAACAAGAGAAGGGGGTGACATCAAGAAAGTTTCAGCATGGGAAAGGAACTGGTTTGCCTATCCCACAGGGTAAACCTTCAGAGGGAATTCATACTCTTTTCAATACGTGATGGACTGTGGAGCAAGCGGGAATAGTCATCACCACTTGAAAGTCAGACCTGAAAAGACAAATGTGGCACCCAGGAGCTGTTCTGTTACAAGCAGCATGTTACCGCTCCCATGTACTTCTGCTGAGGGTGGGAGTGGTAACATGCTGGTTGTAACAGAAGCTGATGAGAAACTGGCATCCATACAATCAGATGGGCAAGAAAAGCACACGTAATTTTATGTAACTATTCAGTTCCTAGGTTCTGATGCTTCAGGCCACATTAAATGCACTGTGCTGCAGCAGGAGGGTATTTGAGTGGGGGGGGCGGGAAGCAAACCAGAAAAAGGAAAGCAGCTCACAACCCTTTACAGCACCACCTGTGAGGGTGAAGAGACCATCTCAGCGCAAGGCCAGTGCTTTCCATACCCTGTGTCTGCAGACACCAGCACGGTCCCAACAAAAGCAGGTCTGAAAACGAGTTTCTACTCGTGCTGCCAACAAGGCCACTGACTGAAATACCTGAGTCATATTCTCGTGGGTTTCAGTATCCTGACAGCATTCACAGCTCCTGGACTATCTTTAATTACACAGGCCCCAGGGTCCAGCATGGCTCTGTGCCAACACCACAAAATGACATCAATTCCTTCCAAACACCTCCAAATCTGCAGCAGGATTAGTTTTGGCAACTTTAAAATACTACCAATACTTTTTTTCTGGTCAGAGTTGTACGTACCTCATCCCCTGAGCCTGAAGCCTCATGAAACCTTTAGGGTAGTGCCCAAGCTGCTGCTCAGGGCTCATGCTACACAGACCTGGGAACAGCAGCTCTTTAAAACAGCAGAGTGCAAAGGAATAGCCAAAGAAAATCCTCACTGAAATTAAAAATTGTGCAGCATGGATACTCACTGCTATGAACTATCCCAGATTATTATTCTGAGCAGTAAAAGCAGCTCAGTCCAATTCCAGTTCCGAAATGTGATTTTCTCTACCCTCTGTTTTTATACATAACAACGAAGTGTTATGTATAAAATATATATATATATATGTATATAAGTGTACATAACAACAATTGCAGTGTATTGCCATTTAATGGCAATACACTGCAATTTAGAGGCATTCTCAGTACACACCAGCTAACAAAAGCACTTCAGGAGTTTCACAAAACACATGACCCAAGAACTTCAGGTTTGAGATTTTATTTAGAGACATCCAGCATGGGTTGCAGCTATCATTTCCCCATTGAACGGTGCTGTGCAGAAGACTTCAACTCTGCAAAAAAACCAAATTAAACAAATTTAAGAACCCTGTAATAAACGCATTTTCATAAAAATTTTTGATGGGCTTTGCTTCATTCTCTATCTGGTTCTCCATCAGGGGCCTTGACTTGAATGCAACCACACAGTTCTAAATGCTCAAATTCAATACAAGTCTGCTGATTTTGCTTTTTTCCTCAGTGTAGCATGGCAAAAACACCATGCTGGCAAATGAAATGTGAAATTCGTTCCAATCATGAGATTCCAATGAGGATTGTTATTTACTTTCAAGAACCACTTAAGCTCCTAAGAAATATTTACTTTCTCAGATTACAAACAATATCAGATATTTCCAAGGTGTAAGCAATTTAAGACAAACTGAAGTGGGCTTTCAGCTGGAAGTGGCATGCTTGCACAGTCTGAGTCTTACCTGAGGCTTGCTTCATTAGGATCATCAGCAAACACCAAATAATTTCTGTTCATGACCTTATCTCAAGCGAGCAATAGGCCACAAATCATTACAAATCATGTAGATGGTGAGTCTATTTTGATACAAGCTAAATTCAAGAAAACTTATTTTCCCATGAGCTTTATCTGGCACATCAGAAAGCGTTTACAGCATCACAGTTTCTCATCCTGTTTTATCACATCACACGTGCCAGTGACTCCCACAGATCACACCAGGTGCACCTTTTCATTTTCCCAGGTGAACAAGCAGACATGGTTTTGGTCACAGTCAGAAGCTGCAGGCAGAAAGGTGTGGCCTCTGGGAAGGCAAAGGTCACAAACCACTGAGTGCAGCAGCTCTGCAACACAAACTTCAACCTGCTCACTGTTTCAGTTACCATTATGCAACAGCAGACCACAACTCTTCAGCAGTTAGACTGCAAAAGGCTGAGAATTATAAAGGCTCTTGATGAGGTCAGGCTCCTTAAATTCCACTGTGCTATGAAATCCAACAAAAGCAGTTACCCAGCTAGTGCAGCTACAGCCTGTCCTCTTCATTTCTTCAGGAGCTGGTGTCTGACTATGAAGAAAGGGGCACCAAATCCACTCCCAAAGAACCCACACATCAGTGCCAGCAGCCGCCACTTGTTGTCCACAGAGAATGGGAGGTTCTAGAGGAAAAAAGGGAGCTTTACCTTTGCAGTCAATGTATTAATTCCTTTTGCATACACTTAAAACTGCTAAGAAACTCAGAATAAAACAAATATGCAGTTTAAAAGCATTTTCAATATCTCTCAAGGAAAGAAATACGGTATTTCAGATAAATAACTTTCCAGTATCTGAAGGACACCAACAGGGAAGCTGGAGATGGACTCTTCATCAGGAACTGCAGTGACAGGACAAGAGGGGAATGGATTCAAACTAAATGAGGGGAGATTTTACCTGGATATTAGAAAGAACAAGGATGGTGAGGCCCTGACAGAGGGTGCCCAGAGGAGCTGTGGCAGCCCCTGGATCCCTGGAAGTGTCCAAGGGCAGGCTGGATGGGGCTTGGAATTAGCTGGGATAGCAAAAAGTCTCCCTGCCCATGACTGGGTGTGGAACAAATGATCTTTAAGGTCCATTCCAACCCAAACACTCCATGATAACAGCTTGGATGTGACCTCTGGAGAACATTTTTGTCCCTTCTTCCTCCAACCCACGATGGTGCCAGTTTGCTGCAGGTCTCATGCAATCAAATATAAAAGCCGCTGAGAAAACACAACCACAGCCTCTCCAGGGTTCTGGTATTTCATTATCTTCACCGTGAAGAATTTTCTCATAACAATTAGGCATGTAAAACCAAGCTTTTAAACCGAAGGCTTGAGAAAATACACCAGGTACATCAGAAAGCGTTTACAGTATCATTGTTGCCCCTCATACCGCAATGCTCATCATCTGTACCACTGCAGGGAAGGGCGCTGGGGTCCATCACCACACGATATGCGCTGCTATGGCTCTACCGGCATCATCGTGCCACCGCAAAGCCCACACAACACCAGCCGGGCACACGGCAGCCATCAACCCCCACCCCGCCATCCCCCTCCCCGCGACCTTCAGCGGGCCAGGACGCTCCTGCCCACCTTCCCGGGTCCCTCCTCATAGTGGCTGCGGCGGATGGCAGAGGTAGTGAAGCGGCGGACACCGGCGGAAAACATGATAGGGACAAGAGACGGCGGCCACTCGTCCGCCCGGAGCGACCTTCCCGAGAGCGGGGCGGCTGACAGGAACCGGAACCAGACCTGGTGAGCCGGAAAGGAAAGCCGCAGGCACGACGGGAGTTGTAGTTCCACACGGTCACGTGGTACCAAACGACGGCCTGCGGTTGGTCAAGATCCCCGCGCGCGCTCGCCCTTGGCCGAGAAAGTCCCGCCCGCTCCCGCCGCCATTTTGTGGTGGCTGAGGGGCGGTGGGGAAATGGCGGGGGTGGGCCTTTGGCGTCCGACGCTTAGGTACGTCGTGCGAGCTGTACGGGACCACTCTTTATGTAGAACTCATGGACCCTGCTAAACGGACAAAAAAATACAGTAACCGAATGGTTTATGTTGGAAAGGACCTTAAAGCTCATACAGTTCTACGCTCCCCACCCCCCACGTGCAGGGACACCTCCCACTAAACCAGGTTGCTACAGGTTGCCTAGCCTTGGACACTTCCAGGGATCCAGAGACAGCCACAGCTTTTCTGGCCAGCGTGTGTCACTGCCTCACCACCTTCACAATTCCTTCTCCAAATCCCATCTAACCCTGACCTCTCTTGGTCTACATCCATTCCCCCTTATCCTGTCACTCCATGCTCCTTTTTTTTTTAAAGGTTCCTCTCTGTCATGATTGATGGATAGTGATGATTTACACATAACTTGTTTATATGGGTTCACTGTGTTGAACGACTATATAATGTCCTGTTTAAAGAAACTTTGGCAATGTGAAGGGGAAGAAACACTCTCTGCACCCTTCACATTTGGCAAAGGAGTAACAAAGTTATTTCCAGAATTAGTGGCCTTCATCTGTTTTCCTACATGGAGTATTTTAAAGACAAACTCTGTTTTTTCCTTATTTTCAGGAAAATAACTTTGGTGCTGTCATCGTAGTGTTACAAGGAGTCAATTTTTTTAATAGCCTTTCTGCATATTTTTGTGATGTCTATTGAAGGATAGAAACCCAGGATTTTTATGTTCACCAGTGTAATACATTGATAAAGACAGGTTGAAATGATTTTGAGAAGTGAGGCTTAATTACATCAGATGGTGATATAGGACTGTAGGACAACTTTTTTCATTACTTGTAGATCTAGTTGTGATTTCTTTAGCTAGTTGTTTTTCAGATTTTTTTTCCTTTGTTTAGATAGACTTTTATTTTTATTTGTCAGTTTGCAATCCATTTTTTCTTCATTTGCTACTTCTGAGGTCTGTTGACAGATGCTTCCCTATTCTTGCTAACTCCCATTGCTGTTCAGGCAGGCAGACCTCTTCTCCCCCCTGCTCCCCCTTTCTCGAGCATCTTCTAATTGGAATTAATAGTACAGTAGTGCTCTGCAATCTGCTTTATCATCTTTATAATAAATGTTCTCATTTTAATGTAGCTCTTTTCTTCCTGTAGTGGATTTTATGGTGTTGCTGCAGAGGAGAAGCTGAGTAGAGGCATAAAGATTCCTGTTACAGAGTTGCGTTAGCAATAGTAGTTTAATCCTTGATGCTCTGCAGGTGTTTTCTCTGTAGACAGGTGCAGAAATCTCTAGGTGAATATGATAGCGAATGGTAGATCTCTAGAGTTGTTTTACAGCAGAAGAAATAGATCTGAATGCTCATGCCTGTTCTCCTTCAAAGCATAAACTGATACTTTTTAAGTGCTTGCCAGGCCCAGGAAGTTATGGAGGATGAGTTTAGAGCAACAGACTCCCGACAGCATGGATTGGAATTCTGGCAAAAGAATGAAAGATAGTATCTTCTGAAGTGTTAGAAATATGGTCTACAATAATTATAATGAAGATAATCAGATAGCAGGGCAGATGGTAAGTGCTCCACTGTGTGCCTTTCTAAAAAGACTAACCACACTAATTGTGGGAATTACAGAATTAATTACTGGGTGAATTTCCCTGGCCTGTGTCATTCATGGGGCCAGAATGGGTGATCATAGTGGTATCTTCCAGCTTTAAAATCTATGAATCTTTGAATCTAGGCTATTAGATAGTCACATGCATATTTTTATTTCTCCCATTTTTTCTTCCTTTAAAAAACCGGTTACTTTTTGCCAGGTTATCTTTTTCATCTTCAATAATACATTACATTTTGCTGTGGTGAATGTGACTTGGTGATGAATTCTTTCAGGTACTGCTTTCTTACTCACTTTTCCTCACAAAGAATATTTCTATTCTTATAATAGATCCCAAAAACCACTAATAGGGAAAAGCACAGGTAGCTAAAGAAAACAGTCCACAGGATTTATATTCTGTAATCTTGATGGAAGAAAGAAGCATAGGAAGGTTAGCGAATGTTTTACAAAATACACAGGGCCATACTTTGGGGCTTGAAACTGCCAATCACTGAGATACAGTGAGAGAACCAAGAGAAAAATCTTACTGCCTTTCTAAATCCTCTTTTATGAGTGAACAGCTGTTTTTAAATGCTGAAATCATGTATGATTAAATTCAGATGTGTGTACTTCATGAAAGCTTTTTAACAGCATAAACTCCCCAAATTGTTTCACTAGTGTCATGGTCAGAGGGCTCAGGAGACAAAATAACCATCACAGATGACACAAAACCATTATTTTTCTGCAGAAATTATCCTCTATTTTTCTTGACACAATACATTATTTTGTCTAGCATTCAACTTAGGAATTAACCTCCCTTCAGTCATGAGGTCAGGTATTAGCCAGAAGATGAAACATTTGTTAAGTGCTAAGTAATGAAACGGAAAGGCCGAGTAGAAGCTGTGGGAGGCATTGTATAATGGATATTAATTATATGGTTTTCACCAAAAGTATGGGTTAACGAAAATATCTCTGATAGAGTAATTTGTCGGTCTGTCTAATTTCACCATTGTAGAAGTATGTCTTTCATAAGAGTAATTAATAAGAGAGCCTCATATGTGATAATTGCTTTTTTTCCGCAAAGTAGGTATTCTGAAGTATAAAATATATTACAAATGTAAAATAAACAATTGACGTGATTAAGAATTCCGTGAGGATCTTCAACTGCAAAAAGAGGTGTTGCTATGTCAAGCATTTGTTTTTAGCACAATGAAAAGCTGAAAACCTTGAAATGAAATATAGATAATGTTAGTTTAAAAGAATTATTACTCGGAGAAAACGCTTACCTTGATTCCAGAGTGCCCACATATGTCTTAGGAAAGTGGAGCAGTAAAAGGAATTGTCCTTTGGAAGCAGTTATTGCTGCAGACATTGAAAGCAATAGGATGCCCATGGGAGGAGGCTGTTAGGAGAAGTAGCATCTTTTATTCTTCCATTATAGTTGTTAAAACCAGACAAGCTTCCGAATGTGCAAGCCTTCCTTAACGTGTGAAACAGAGTTACTTTCAAAAGTATATATGCATTGCAAATAATTTTTTCAGGGCACAGTTCAAAGGACACTTCCTCCTCCACCTGTTCTTTGGAGTGGATCGTTTCACAGGTCCAGTTCAGGGTGTAGCGGCACACAGACTTAGACCCACAGGAAGGTGTGAAGCAGTTGTAGCATTAAAAAGGTGGAAATGGATGCATGGAATCAGTGCTTTTCTTGGCAGCAACATCAGTTTATATTGGCAAAAACAGCTTGTCCAAATAGCTTTACTGCTGAATATATATGTGTATTATTTGGTATTAGGGCATGAGAAGATTATTGCACGAAACAAATCAAATTCCTTCCCAAGCCCCAGACTACTAATGCCTAGTGCATTTAATTCCACTTCGTGGGACCATTCTTGAAGATATTCAAGATAAGGTAGTAGGTATTAAAATATTACGCCTTTCAGAAGATACCAGTGTATCATGATATATTATAAACAAGAGGATAAAATATTTGGAAGTTTGGTTTTGTACTGTAATATCAATGCATAAAGGTCTTCCCGTCAATCTGCTGTTGTCATTTTGTCAACCACCACTCCACAGATGTGACTTACCTTATCTTTAAGACTGTATAAATAATGTTTTTAACCTTTTACATGAGAGTTAACATATGCAGCTCAATTTACTGTTTTCAGCCTGAAACCTATGATTTTTTCATCTGCTTGAAATCCAAAAGTGGGCGTGTGCATCCACATTTGACCAGTTAGCTCTGGTTGTATCATTTGGTTTGGTATTAGGATCGTAAGAGGAAGTAACACAATACCTGTGTAATTCATACTTTTAAGCTATCATGGATATAAAAGTGCTGTAGGATCTTCTTTTCTGTGTTTTCTGCTTATTAGTGTCATTTTGTTGTGAAGAACACAGGTAGTATGAAAAGCTGAGCACAGATTTATAGATTGAATGTTACTCATGAAAGCAGCTGTAGTTGAATGTGCATTGAGACAAAATTACAGTTTTGGCAGTGTACCTAGATAAATTTATTTTTGCATTATGTGAAAATAGTTCAAAAATTGCGCCTTCACGTAAATGATTCCTTCTGGATGCAGAGTCTCATTTGTATGTACTATCTGTATTTCAGCAGCTGAAGTAAGTGTCTAATAATAATATTTTACCCTGACAGAATTACTTTTTTTCATTAATCTTTTGCAGCATTAATTAAATATCCCAAAAGTCTGTTTAAAATATGTAAGGGAAGGTTGATTACATGGAACCTCTTCTAGAGGCTTCATGAAAATACAGCACTTGCACAGTGAGTAAGAGCTACTTTGCATTATCTGTTTTGTCTTGATGTCTTTCTCTAAAATGGAGTATGTAAAGCTCTGTATTTTTATCACAGACACCAAGACAGTTGGTTTGCAATTAGAGCAAGTGGCATTATAATTACTTGCATTTTGAACTATCTCACTGTAACAGTCATTGCTTGGTTGCTAAAGCTTGTGCTTGAAGGAGCTCTTCTGTGTGTAGGAATATCTTAGGAGCTCTTGAAATCACCATTTTTCCTTGCAGGTGCAATACTCAATTTACTTGGTGGTAAAAGCAAAAAATGCTCGTAATTTTTCTGTGTTATTTGTGCTTATTTTTTCTATGATTTAAAAAGAGATTTTTTTTAAAGTCATCTTACTGGTTTCTCCATTAAGAGGACAGTATGTTTTTGAAAAAATGCAAGGGAGTAGAAAAGAGCCCTCCAAAACCAGTTATTTTAATATACATGTGATGTATATGATTCACATACTTGTCACATTATTTTATGTCAGTTTCCTTTTTTATTACAGTTTTTTAGTCATGCATGAGCCTTTTAAATATATTTGTATTTCTGCATTATTTTGTAAAATCTGTTGTTGGTCAGATCTTCCTCTGATATCTTTTTTCTAGATGTGTAAGTTCACAGCAATGCACATTGTCCCCTTGACTGAGGTAAGTGAAAGACTTGCATGTCTCTTAGTTTAAAAAAATGAAAATTGAGCATGTTTTTTTTTGTTCCTTAATCTTGGAAAGAAATGCAGAGAGGTAGAGCTCCATTTAGTAAGATCAGTGTTGTCAACAGGGTATTAGTTGTTTCCAAAGCCATAATAGATATGGTGAGCTTTTCCTAGAGAAATATATATTCTTTACAGTAGGATAAAATTTGTGATATATTGGGCTAACCCATAAATGGTGCTGAGTTTTGAAGATGTTTGACCAAATCAGACTCAAACTACCGAGTCAGCAATGAATTGGAAGGGGTTTGTTTGTATCAATGTGTCCTACTGTATGTGTGGTAAAGTGCTAAGATACCAAGTTTCTGTAATTTCCATGAAAAGGGGTGACCAAGAACAAAACCCAAAAATTGAGGAGCATTTTTCAGGTGTGGTGTTTTCTGTTTTCAGTCATTTTAGGAATGCTCTGGGTGATTCCCAGTGCTCAGTGTTTCTGTGAGAGGACAATGTCCAGAGAAATACAGAAGTTAGGGGGAAATAAAGGTGGAAGGAGGAAGGCTTTTCTATTAGGTAGTTCTTATGCAAAAAAAAATTTTTAACTATTGAAGATCAATTTGCATTTCATCTATAACTTGTTGTAACAATGTAATTACACCTCTGTTGACTTATTATTTTGAGTACTTTTGCAGTACACTTTCTGGACTGATATTTTCAGCAACCTGTAGTTGGCCATAAGCAGGCGCTCTCTGTATTATTACTTTCTCTCTCTAATTACAGTGGATGGTTTAGCTGTTAAGCAAGTATTGCTCTAATTTTTCTTGTTTATATGTTGTTAGACTATAAATTCACTTGTGACAACAGCTTTTAACTTTTACAACAAGGGTGGCTGCCAGTGTGGTTACTGCTGACTTACCGTGATGGAGGAATAACTGGTGTTTTCACAGTCCATTCTCAAGTACCGTAGGCAGACACACCAATGTTGACAGGAAGTGAAATTGTGTCATTTCAATTTTGACATCATTGAGGATATAAAAATGATTTATTATCTTCATTCTCAGAGCTCAACTCTGGAACTTCTGAAGTTCCTAAAAGTACCTGAAGGTACACTAGTTCATGGGACCTGATGGTATGCACCCACAGGTCCTGAAGGAACTGGGGTAGTATTTCACCTTCCTGTAAATACATCACAATAAACTATGCTCATTTCTTGCGATATTTTGATTCATTAGATTCAAAGAGTCAAAGATTCCAGTCCAGCTCATTTATTTACATGTGAGCCTGGCAGTTCCTCCAGTGACCTGTTCACTGATTTCTCCTCTGAATTTAGTTTTTCAGAATGTTTTTGTAATATGGTGGTGAAATTGAATGTGTCACTTATCAGTGACCATTATAATGAAATATTAACTGTTCAAAATGTTGAATGTGCAATATGCTAGTGGCGTCTGGTTTGTAGTCATTATGTATCAACATTGTCACCTTTGTGTATGAGGTCTACAAAGAGCTAATGTCTGCCAAAACCCAGATACTTTTTATGTCAGAACTGGTTGTTTGGTCAGCAGTCAGGCATGCTGAAAGTGCAGTGAATATTTAATCTTGGACTTGGTTAAGAGTTTTCTATGTAATTCGGGCTGTACTCACTCACATTAAATATGAACTTAAAATGAAGTGATGGTGATGATGACTCACATCATCTTCATTACAAACACTGACAAGGTCACTGTGCTAGAAAGTCTGGGGTCAAGACTTACCAGTCAAATGAATAAGATGAGTAGGAGGAAATATTTTACTGATACACTTTCCATAGTGGGATAACCAGAAGATTTATTTTGCAGAGTGGAATTTTCGGAATGTTTTCAGCTGCTGCCTTACCAAAGGTTACTAAGTATCCACAACAAAGTTTGTGCGAAGCTGCAAATTGCATATGCAGCCCAAGAGCTGAGTAACCACTATTTTTTTTCTAATGGGAATCTCAAGCTAGTTGTTTGCCACATTTTTTGGCAGTGAATCTGCTTCTGTGATATATCCAAACATTTTCGTTGAACATAAGCAGGATTTTGATAGTGTGCAGGTTCCTATGCTGGAACGTTCTCTCTGCATGTTCTCCTTTCCCACCTAAAAATGGATGTCTTTTTACTAACCAACACTGTTTGTTTGATCGACTCTGAGGCACCATGGGAGAGTTTCCTGCTGTATCAGACTTATGTGGCAAGGTTTTGGTAGTGGAGGGCCGCAGGATAAGGTCCTGAAATAGCCAATCTGTGTTAGGAAAATTTACTTTTGCCCTCCTTACCTCGGAAATCAAGAACTTGACTCCCTGTACTCCTTTTGGCATCTCAAGTCACCTGTCTCCAAAATCCTTACTCAGGGCCTTACTTGAACAATTTTAAAAATCTTTTTTATCAGCTTAATATTTGTTCCTGAGATTAAAAGAATCCTCTTAAATGTCTGAAGAAACACACTCTAGAATTCATATTAGGTGGACTTACTGTCATTTTTAATCTTCTATGGCTCCAGACTTTATCAGATGGTTGGTGTATTTATCAAATACCTTGAAGAATTTCTTTTGCTCAAAAGGTTATCTTTTTTTCATGTCTCATCTTTGTCCTGTTCTGTGTCTCGAAGAGATGTGTGCAAAACCTTCCCTGAAGAATTTGATAACTTCAGCAGCTTGTCACTGGGACCCAGCTCTCTCCTTTAAAATAGTTCATTTTATAAATGGCAATTCAATACATTTTATAAAAGGAAATCATTATCAACTAGACATGGGGATAGCAGTGGATTTTTTTTTCTTACTGCACATACTCAATTGCTTCACAGAATTTCATTTCACAGTTGGAAACTTGACTCCTGACTAGAGCTGTATGATACTGCCAATTTTTGCTTTGACTATTCAAGTGTAAAAATAGCTAACTTTGCAAGAATACAGCATGTTTAATCCAGCTCAAGGGTGCCACGTTACTGTAGAGCAAGCGATTCTTGTCTTTGAAAATAACCAGGCTGAAGTCATGGAATTGTGAAACAGAAAAATGTCCTTTGCCTAAAGGTACTCAGGTTGAATCAAAGGTTATTTATTGCTTGTCTTGATCAGAAATTAAGATTCCGAATGTCTGATTCTTATTTAAAATTACACAAAACTGAGAAGATTAATGGCACATTGTACTCATTTGTTTCCTGTTCTGTACTGTGTTCTGGTAGCACATAGCACAGTTAAATCCAGAGTGGGAAGCATGGCCTGGACATCTGGGACATGAATTTCTGCAGGTGATGATGCTTTTGCTTTGGAAGGACAAGCACATGCCTGAGTATCTGTTGCTGAGTCTTGCTTGAATATTGCCTGCAGAACTTTTCTTAAAACAGTTTTTTCAGATAAATGTGAAGCATGGCTGGAAACCTTCTTGAAGCTTCAACTCTGTGAGTGTGAATTCAGGGGCAGGCTGTAGAAATATGGGGCAGAAATACAAAGTTTCTCTCAGAAACTCAGTGCTCCCACAACTTTTACTTAAATGCATGTCAGACATCGACTTAACTTCTCATACAAAATTTTTCTCACCAATAGCACTTTCTCCTAGATGATGTCTGAAGTGTGAGAATTGGACATGTAGGATGAGAACACTGAAACTTCTTGTCTCTTGAGACTGAGGGTGCGTGCCACAACTTCATCCTAGTTCTAGCCTCTGCTCTGTATTTCTGTGATTTCTTTCCTTTGGAAAATACTTGCAAGTCATATGACAAGAGCCAAAAGTTTTTCTGATACTTACTCTTTTTCCCCAGACTTTCCCCTGGAGTCTCATTCTAGGCTTTCTTGGCAGATCCCTTGAGTCCATCTAATCTGTTGATGTTTTATGGGATTGCCTTAAACCGCAATTCCATCTCTTTAGTACTTGATGCATGGACAGTGATTTGGAGAGAAAGTTGGAAGGAAGCAGAGGGCTGGGGCTGGAAGCAAATGCATCAAGAAATTATATTTGGGAAAAGGTAGATGAGGAAAGGATCAGTCAAAGAAGATATAGGGGGCTGAATGACATATCCATGAGATAACAGCGTCAGCTTGTGTTCTGTGCTACCATTCCCTCATGTATTCAGCAAGGCTTTTAAGGGTACAAGTGCATGGTACTGCGTGGTTCTCCAGTATGTGCTGAAGTGCTTCCCAAACCGGGATTGGCTTTACAAGTGATCCGGTGTTTTAATCTGATGCATCTGATTTGGTGTCTTGATAAAGGGAAGGCAGTAACACATTGTTCTGTCATCAAAGTCTCCAAAGGACATGTCAATGTTATAAGGAAATATCTGTTAAAACTCCTGGAATTAGAAGTGACAGTATAATAAATACTTTCAGCTTGTATTTACTGTGCCTTGGGTGATGTTTATTCTTTTGCCTCCTACTGAGACTATTACATTTGTTGAGAGGATAAATAGGTTTTCACATCTGTCATTCTCCTCTTTCAGTAAAACATTCAAGCTAAGTTGTTGTCCTGGATGATGTACAGAGGCATACTAGTGTTGGTGATGTGATATATCATATATCATATATGTTGACATCATACATATGATTATAATATGTATTTATGATAATTTGTTCTTAATTACTGTTTTTTTGAGATTTTGTACAAGTCCTTGTTCTCTTGAAATTTCACTGTTCGTAACAATCCTAACTTTCTCTGCAATTCTACTTTCCTAATTTACTTTGTTGACTTCCTGAAAGCCTTTTATGACAATTTAGCGTTTTTTTCTCAGAAGTTGTAGCCAAGATTACACAACTGTTTTTTGAGACCTAGGCCTGGCTTCAAATCAGCTGATCAGCAAAGGAGATTACATAGCCCTGTACTTTAAAGGAAATGTTAAGTCATTTTCTCAGGGGGTCACAGTGGCTTCAGCCTTAGGAGGCTTTCCTTGACAGTCATGTTAATTCTACATAAAGCGAAACTACAGGGCATTTTCCAGTTTATGCTTGAATTTATGGCAAGCAAAGAAAGATGAGTTGTGGAGACAAAGTCCAAATCTGAATGTAATCAGTGATTTAGATCTGAAGGGGTTGGCAGCAGCCCCTATCTGTACTAATTTATTCTCTTTGATCAACAAGAAAAATGATCTTACTGTTTTTCTTGGTCTTGTGCCTGTTGCTGTGTGGTCTTTGGAGTGTCTTGTCAAGTCTTAAAATCAGTGTTGTAGAGAAGAGATTATCCAGCATTTGTCCACAGGAATTCTGCAGAAAACACAAGTGCAGGGAGGGTTATGCTGATGTTTAGTGCCTTTCTGTGCTTACTATTCCAAATTCCTAGTATGTATTAGTCCTTTCTCTATGTAAAAACTGCCTCAACAATGCATTTTAGTGATTCTCTTTTCTAGTGAAATTGTAAATAAATAAATTTAAAAATCCCGTGACAGTTTTTCTAAGCAGTATGTCATGGTTGCTGGCTATTTCTGTTTGCCTTCAGACACTTTATAACCTTCTTAATTTGACTGAGGAGACTAAAAGGATAAGTTATCAGAAGAAAATTAATTTCTCTTGTTTCTAGTCATTGGATTTCATTCTAGAGGACGAGCAAAAGTCAGTCCTTTATCTGTGTACATGTAAATAGAGAACTTACAGGTCATATTTGGTATGGTGCAAGGGCTTATTGGCATGTTTTTTGATGGTCACGATAGTCTGACAGCAAATCTATGTCCTGGTTATTTAGTGTAAGCATCGTACCTTTAGGACTTCCAAAGGGGCAGGGAATTCATGAGGAAGGCCATATGAGATAACATTGGCATGAGACTACTCACCACAAATTCTGCTGTGTATGACATGGGTTGTCACTACAGTGGCACACAAAATGATTGAACACATAAGTAACAAATAAAAAACTTCCTTCTTAACGTGGAATATTTTGGTTTTTTAATCATCTTATCTCAGAATTTTTTGCTAGAGGAAAGTGTGATGAGTACTGAGAAGTGCAGAGCCCTTACACAATGATGTATAGAGACTTAGAGCTCACAGAACTAACCTAAAAGTTATAAATACCACAAACCTTCAAAATAACAATTTTGCATTGATTTCAGTAGGACCAGGATTGTTCTGAAATTTGACTATCAGTCAGCTCACGACTCTGTAGATTCTCCTTAGTAGTTTCTGTGCAATATCTGAGACTCTACTTTAGTTTGAGCCCTGGAATGGATATCCTTTATTTACTGACTGATGTATTGGAATAAACCAGATCAAGTGACAAATAAACTGTACAGTTTCTTTTCAGGCTTGCAGTATGTAATGCAGCTGGTCACTTCTTGGCTGTAACTGGTTTTAAATTTCTTACTGCTCTTTCTGTGAGTTTGTTTGAAGTCTTGGGGTTTTTGTATAGGTCAGGAATGCATATCCCAGCTGCAGAATGCACTTTTTCCCTTACCCCATGGCAAGAGGAATGGATTGGTTTCCTGCTTCTGATCCTAGTGTGGAGCCTGTCTCACTTGGCTTCACTCTCAATATGGTGCTAGTAGGGCAGTTGTCCACATCTGCCTGGAGTGGTTAGGGGCATGGGAATGTTATGAAAAAAATCCAAAAGATAGATCAGGAAGTATGAGAAAACAGAAGGAACATCTTATCTTTATGTGTGAAGGAATGATAAATTAGATGCTGTTGGGTGTGTATATAAACATGTATAGATACTGTATATATTCAGTGTGTTTGGTTACAGCTATCAAAACATAAGCAGCTAGGAAAGCAATTTGGATATTTCCTGTCAGAATCTTTCTTTGTAAGAAGGTATTCTTTGCTGAAATTGGAGCTAGAGATATGTTCTGGGAAAATACCTGAAATATGTCACCCAGACTTCCCCACTGGTGTTTTATATTATTTGCAATGAAATAGTGCATCAATGTTTTAGATAGCAGAGAATATCAAAATTGGTGACTTCATGGCCTTTTTTTACCTTTATAGGGAAGAAATGAAAAATGAATGTTAGATGACAGGATCTCCTTTAGTTTGACTGAGTTGTGTTTTACTTCAAGATTACTTATTTTTAGGGCCTGTAAAAATGCCTGTGCTTCATAGCTGTAGCAGCCAGAAGAAAACAGACTTACACCAGGACCTTCAACGCCTACAGGGCATGTGGAAAGATCCCGTGGATCACCCTGTGGGTCACGGCAGCTTTTGGCAGAGCGTTTTGACAGCTGTTCTTCCCTGTGAAATAGCAATACGTGTAGACCTCAAGACAATAGCAAGACTCTCAGTTTAGTTTTGTTTGGAGTTTTGTTGTAGTTTTTTTTTTTTGTCAGTTAGCTTTTGTTGTGTATGGGTTTTTTGATCAAACAGCAAAACTATAATGAATATGCAAATAGTTTACAGAAAAACATCTTAAACAATTGTTATCTCTTATGTTGTCTCTTAAAGATATATCTTAAAGATATAAAAAGTATGCTGTCTCTTAAAAAAATAGATGTTTCTGTCCTTCCACAAAAGATGGGCAATGTGACTGTTTTATGTCTGCAAAATGCTGATATCTTATCTTCTTACAACTGAAAAGATAGGAGGAGTTAATTTCATCTTTCTCTGGAAGAGGAGTTTGAATGGCTACCCATTCTAGACATAAACAGTTGTTACTCGAGTTATCTTTAGTCAGCACTGTTGTCAGTATATTTTGCTCCTAAACCAACTACAAATAGGAATAGAGTAAGAGCCACAGATTAATATATATTATATTAATAATTTTCTTTGCACCAAGCAACATTCTATTTCTTCCCTTTCCTAGGCTATGTATTTGTTTGGAAGACCAACAGAAGAGATTAGGTCTGTATCTGCAGCTCTTTTCTCAAGTTACTTTCTCATAAAGGAAGAAAAAAGGAGTTTGTGAGGCTGGCCTTTATACAGTAATATCTTTTAACTTGGGAAGGAATTGGTCTATGGTCTGGGCAGCATCAGCAGAAAGCCTCAGCTCCTGTCGCCACCAGCTGGAGCAGGAAATACAAATGAGCTTTAGGAGAGGCAAAGTGGGGAGGAGGCATGAGTGAGGTGGATGTTAAAAATTTTAAAAAGTAGGTGTCAGCTACCTCAGTTGGACTGGCACCTGTTAGAAGACCCTGACACAAAAGGGATGCTGGAACGTAGGTGATCTAATGAGAAAATGGGTGAGGTGATCTCTCCAGCTGCTGCAGCAGCAGCCAGAGAAAATATGTGCTGAAGGACTTCTGAAGGTCACCAATCCATAAGAGCAAACTAGCTTATACATGGTGCTAACATTCCTATTGTGTGTGCAAATGTTGAAAATGTCAATTACTACAATAGGCACTGCAATTTTCTTGTGCAAACTGATAAAACACAATAGGGAATATCCAGTTAATATAATGGTTTCATTCAGCCATCTAATGAAAAGAAATCTTTCTACTTAAGAAAGCAGTTGGATTAGACACTTTCTTATACAGTGACAAAACAATAATGCTAAGTGCTGTAAGAAAGGCTTTCTTAGGTGAAATGTAATTTGAATTGTAGTAGTTGTAGGTTTCCTTTAAATATTTTAGTACCTAATAAATATTCCAGCAACAATGTAGATGAATTTTAACAGAGTGTCTTGCTGGTACTACTCATGCTAATTTACAAGATTTACAGCAATTACAATTCCTGAAAGCTAAAAAATAGTGAATTATTTCATGAACACATAAAACTAGGCCTTTGGAAACACTTAACAGGACTCTTAAAATGAAATATTTGGCTCAGATATAATTTGGGATGGATACAAAATTAAAGTGCATTGTCATTCCTGACATTCATAAAAATAAATTATTGTGCATTGTTTCCTTCTCTTTATTTCCGAATACAGATCAGTATGAAAGAAACTAGATACGGTCATTCTCTTCTTCCTGAGGGTGTTGGGAGTTTGCTGTGTGCACACCCCAGTAGCCAATTAACCCTGGAACCAAAGAAGCCTATTTCATAAGTTTATGTTTGGAAAACCAGAAAGATTAGTCTTTTAAAAGGCTGGAACTTTTTGTAAAAAAACATATTAAGAAATTGAATTAATCTTTTATTGTTTTTTCCATATGTTCCTTAGGCTATCTAATCTGCAGCCATTTCAGCAGTATCTTATATGGAGGAACTTTTTCCTTTAAAGAGGTGGCATAGGGGTAGCATATGAGAAGGGTGTTTCAGTTCAGAGTTAAAAACTTGATTGTAGTAAAATCAATGAAAGAAAAATCTATTGATATCTGAGAAAGGTTTTACTTATCACCAACATTTGTCTAGAAGTTCCTTTAGAAGATTTAAATGAAAGAATTTGTGTGTGCACTTCCCTCCCTCTGATGCTTATTCTCCCATTGAATTTCTGTGTACATCCACACGTGTCTCTGTACATCATATGGTACTGGGTAAATATTGCTTTTTTTCATCTCTTTTAGGGATCTTGTACTGACCACTATAAGACTAATTCACAATATTTTTTTCTTCAGTTGTAAATCTATGTTTTTAAATTTGGTATCAAGTCTCTGACATTCTGTACTACCATATAAATTTTTCTCTCAAAATGGTCTGCTCCTATTTAGTGCTATCCATAAGTGGCATGATGCCTTAAAGAAATTTTTGAAGATCAAGAGGGAAAAAACTTCCTTGATAGAGCTTCATGAGCTTATAGTTAAATAAATTTATATCTTTAGAAGATAGAGAAGACCTGTGTAAACTACTCTCAGTATAAATCTGTATAAATTAAGTTCTCTGCTACTGTCATAGTCTTTGAAATTAGGCTTGTAATTTTCCACATCCAAAATGTTCTTTAATCATTTTAAGTTCAGATAGAGAATTAAAAATACAAAACATAGAAGCCTAGTTCCCTACAATTACAAAGGAGGAAAAAAGTGAAAAGAGACAGTGTGGATTGAGCCAACCATGCATACATGATACAGCGTGTGATATGTAGCTGTAATTGTGCAAGTGTAAGGATAAAAGTGATAAAATTTATATCAGCCCCTGACTGCGGTCATGGAAATAGTTTAGTTGTATACTTCAGCCATTTTCTTCTTCAGGTATCCAGAAAACATATTTTGAGCTGCAAAGCAACAGTTTCACACCATGTAAGAAAACACACTGCATGTTTTTGTTACAAATGATGTATTTTAATAGGAATCTGTTGATAAATACATAGAAATTACAGCTGATAAATGCATAAAACATTCAACAATCCTAAGCACACCTCCAGGCTGAGCAGAGATGGGATAGCAGCTCTGGAAGAAGTGCTCGGGCTGCAGTGGGTGAGAGCTGGGACC
>VZRN01005637.1:364968-400916 GCA_013397935.1 Dasyornis broadbenti | reverse complement strand
AAAAAAAAAAGAAAAAAAAGGTGTGTGTGTGAATTTGTGGGTCTCGACCACTCGCACTGTAATCCCCTCGTTTGTGGTGGGAATGAAAATAATAACATCAACCTTTTTTTCTTTTAAGTTAAGATGTTTTGTCTTCCTGTGTTAGAAAAGAAAAAATCTGGTGGTGCAAAGCTAAGCCCATAGAATTTCTTGGATAGTCTCAGTTACCCCTTCACAAAGCACAGGGGCTAGAGGGGCTTACTGCGGCCAAACTTCAGTGCAGGAGGGAGAGGCTGCTTGATACACAACTCCCTCTAGGCCAAAACTAGCACCCAAAACAAGGCAGAAAGAAAGTGGGCAAGTTGGTGTTCTGACAATTTCTAGTGCAGATTTTAAAAAGTGGAAAGAATTCAAGCAGCATGAAAATCACAACTCCTTGAGTGTGTGTGTGGAGGGGGGGAGGAAATCAAGATTAGGTCACCCCTAACGGTTGATTTAACTGCTACATGATACTTCTACAGTGCACACAGCAATCTGGACTTCTGAAATTTACTTTTTTTTTTTTCCTGCTGTAATGCAGGTATATGAAGCTTTATCCTGAAGCAATTCCAGTATGCATTATGAAGCCAGGGTAGCAGCTTTCATTAACTGATACATACTCTCATTACTTCACAAATCACACATCTTTCTTCAAAGACTGACATGAAGGTGGGGAAAAAAAAATAGAAGAGGGATTGGGTCTCACTAAAGCACAAAAGGTACTCCGTGAAAGAGAAGTGCTCTCTTTGTAACTTGCAGTCATTTGGATAAAAGTTCACACAGAGGTTGTTAATGATTTAAACTCCAAAACCTGTTACTACAATTGAAGTAAAATTATTTGAAGCATGGTTGTTTCATATAGCTCTCTCTTTGTGTAAGAAAACTTTGAACTTAGCAGAATACATAATCAAAATCCTAAGTCAGATGTTGAAAAAATAAAAATACGCTTTATTCTAGCATGTATACCTGTTAGAATTTTTTGGCTTTTGACAACATGACTCATCATTCTATCATGCTATTTTTTATCTTAACTTCAATTTTTAAAAAATAAACAGCTGCCTAGGGAAACACAGAACACCAAATCTGCAACCTAAATATTTTAAAACAGTCAGCTTAAACTCTTAATCACCTCAATTTAGAATGGTTTCACATAATCTTATACCCATTTTACAGCCACAATGAGCCTTTCAGGAGGAAAAGAATCTAAATAGGATTTAAAAGATTACATATATGACAATCTCAGGTTCACTACCATGCCTGTGCAGTTCCGAGTTTTGAAACCACTTATACAGAGTACACATCTATCTACTGAGACAAAACAGATTCCTCCTGGCTTCAGCTGGTTTATCATTTCACAGTATAGCTAAAGTACTTCATTTTCATGAAGAGATTTATTTATTTTTAATCCAGAAGTAAAGCCAAAGTGTCTAACTGTCAGTATTGGAGATTTCTGGGAGTAGGGATGAGTCCAAACAGCTGCCTTACACTTACTCATGACTAAGAGTACCAGAGTCAGAATTCCCTCAGAATATTTAAGTCCTGCCTCTTCCCTTAGTTCTCCAGTTTATGCTGGTTTTGGAGATTTCTACAGCATTTGTGGTGATGAGCAAAAATATCAGAGGCATTCTTTACTATTGCTCACAAACCTCAATTTCGCCATGCCTGGGACTAGCAACAGAACTTGGTTCACTGTAGGAGTTGCAATGCTAGACCTGCTTACTTATTTTTCCAATACGTTCTAACGGCTGTTGTGTTGAACTAAGCCAGCTTTGTGAGCAGCAACCGAGTGATCCTGTCTGTGCAGGAGGCCACAAAGTAGCCATTTCAGAAAGGGAAAGAGTACTGGCTCTGTGCTATGATCCACCACTGCTGTGGCAGCCCTTCCCCAGGTGCTCTAGGAGAACAGGGTACAGGAAATACTGTGTTCTTCACTATCACTCTTTCCACCCTCTATTCCTCATGCGCTTCTGGCATAAATTAATGTTGACATTGTCAGCATTAATTTACAATGTGCTGTGTGGGTTTCTTTCCCCTCCATCATTTGAAACCCCCTTTAGGGGAGTTGAGGTGGCTGCAGCAAAAAGGCACTACGGGAACACAGCTCTCTGAAAGGGCCATGGGGACTGGCACACAGCAGAGCAGCATTAAATCTCTCTGAGGGTGACCTTGGCTTCAATAGTCATCCTAACAGTTTTCCTAGGAGTTTAGTGGGCCAAGCCTTAAGCGTGCTCTGCAGTGAAAGAAATCCCAATGGTTGAATGAATTATCAGGGAGAAACTTCATATACTCTAGCTTTGAAGAGTTTCTAACCCCACACCTGGAAATACTCCACAGGGGAACAACTTCATTCTTCACCTCTATCCTGGCTAAGTGCATTATTCCACATATTGTCCTAGTCAATAGACAGCATTCAGCTTTCCCATTGAAACCATAGGCCCATCAGTCCTCACTTCACGTTATTTTACACACTGCTTTAAGGAAGGTGATTTACGGGCATAATGCCATTTAAAAAATAATCTTCCATTATGTGTTTGTTGATATAGCACCAAAAAAAAAAAAAAAAAATTAAGTCAGCTGACCACACTTTTGAGCACTTTTAGTCCAAACACAAGAAAATAGTTGCAAGTCTTCCACAGATAACATAATATAAATAATGCATTGCTTCTGCAGGTCCTGTTATTAATAAGTAATGATTGTATGGCACCTTCCAAACACCAAATCTAGTTACACATATGAATTAAGTTCAGCTTCAGAAACCATTTTTGAACAAAGTAAATATTTTCTTTGCTTACACATGAGAAAAATGAAACAAATTGTGTAAATAAAGTTTTAAACAGTAATAAAAGATGTAACAGTCCTAAAACCTTTGCAGGGTATCTAGCATCCAAACTGTCTTTGTGCAGTATAACAAATACTTGCAAAGATTGCTAAACAGAAACTTAAAAATTAGCTGGCATCCTTGCTTTATTCTTTGAAACTTTAAAGAGTTCTGTTCCCAGGGTCAGATTTTTTGAAAGAAGCATGCTGAGTGGAAAAACAAGACCATTTCAACCAGCTCCTGGGCCCTCTCAAACCAAACTACATCCACCTCTGCTTAAAGTACAGTCTACCAAAATGATGGCCAGGTCCACTGTGTGTGTCCGTGAACAAGCAGAGGAGAGTTATTCAGGCTCCACAGGCTCTTTTTAAAGTTACTCCTATCTTTGGATTAATTTCCTTTTGAATATAGGCAAATATCTTCTATAGCCTCTGTATCTTCAATATGTAAGATGAGGCCCACTAGCTTTAATTGAAATTACTATCTCTCTCACATGTATTGGCCATTACCCTTAACAGCATAAACTCCTCTATTTTAATTTATGCCAACATTTCCATGCTCAGCAGTAACTACGAATCAGTCCTTCAAACAACACGTAATTACAGAGTTCTCTTTGCTCCTAAGCATTTGAAAGGCAAACGCAAAGGGATGAACAAGTCCATAGGACAACAGCTCATGGATACCATCATCCGAGTTTGTAAATACTCTGTAAACAATTAACATTAAATAATAGGTTTGTAAGAATAATTAATAATGACAAGTCAGTGACTGGCAAGGCCACCAACCAACCCCACAAAGGCCAAGGAGCAACGATCAGAAGTCATTGCTGTCTGATGAATATTGTCTTGGGACAGATAACAAGCAATTACCAAGTGGGAGATACAGTTGTATGACCAGCAGATACTAAATGGCACACAGGCTTTAGCTTTTTAAAAAGACAACCAGATTCTCCTTCTACAAAGTTTTTAACCTCTTCTTTCTTAAAGTGAAAGGAAAATGAAAGGGCAACAGCCACTTCTAGGCAAGAACTCTTGCAGAGAACATATAGAATCACAAATGTTCTTGAAGACCAAGAATTCTACTACTCTCTCAAAGCTTCCAAATGGAGAGGCATCAAAGAGGAAGATTTCAATATGACCTATATCTCTGCTAAAACACAACCAGTTTTCTCAGAATCTTATCTAAATCCTGGCAAACTAACTAGCCATCATCACTTTATAACAAACTTTAGCACAAGATGCTTCTAATTGAGGTGCAAATTTAAGACGTTAATACTTCTTCAGAAGAACCAGGGTGTTTATATTTTTCAGCTGCCAGTATAGCACACTCCCTAGGAAAGATGATATAGCTTCTAATTTCAATTAAAAAAAAAAAAAATAAAAAATCAACACTTTAGGGCTGGTGGCCTTAAATCCATACTGATTTATAATTCCAGATTTCACAGGCCAGAAATATGTTGTCTATAGGTCTGAAGAGGGACCACACATTAGTGTCCATATAATTTTGTTGCTACTCAAATACTATAGGGTGTTTCTTCAGATTTACCAAAGAGGTTTCATGATTCTTCTCTTACCATAACTGCAGATGGCTTTTCAATTTCATAATTATATATATAATTAATATATAAGATAATTATATATATAATTAAATATAATATATCGTATATCACCCCTTCATATCTCTTTACTGTAAGCCCATTTTGCAAAAAAACCAAACAAACAAAAACCAAAACCAATCAAACATCTGAGAAAAAACCAACAACCAACCACTCACTTGACCCTACGACTATTTGGCTTAGGTCTACAGATACCTGAAATGCAGAATTTCTCTCCCAAGTCTGAGCGAGCAGCATCTTACCCAGTACAGATTAAACACAGAAAAAAGAAATTAAGATTTTTCAACATAAAACACTAAGCAATTTCTGAACTGATGAAAAGAATTTGTTTAGCCAATTGAGGACTGGAACACTTAGCTAAGGACTATTGCAGTTACAAATGTGCAAATAAAAAAGGGTAAATATCTATCTTCTCCAATCCTGATCTTTTTTGCATAATTTTATATTCTACATTTAAATGCACTTAAATCAATAACTTTACCCCACCCTAAGAATGATCAAAGGTGAATCGGAGTGAGACCTTGAGAACTCCCTCTCTCATTTTGTTTCTGCTTAATAGTTTGCTAGTCACTGGTTAACTGAAGATTTAGGCACAGCCTTATTATCAAACACCTGCCATGGTTTAAGGCATTACCTCCTCCTGGAAAAACCACCCCCCAAACTGGCAAAACAGAATGTATTTGGCCTCTTGTCTACTTCACTGAGGAGTCTTGCAGCTTAGTTAAGTAGCAAGGCAACAGCATTTTAAGCCACAGCTGTTTGCTAAATGGAAGTGTGTCCAAGTTTTCAAACACATTGTTACATTTAGGTTGAAAGGCAGAATCTCCGCTGCACCAACAAGGTGGCGAATTCCTCAGGGAAATCAATTCTGGTTTCTCAATTAACTAGCTAGTTTCCAATTGTTAAAGCACTAGAATAATGCTGAGACTGTGCTGAACCATGACAGCTGACAAGATCCTGAGGAGCTCAGCCACTATCTAAGACTGCGCATTTACCAAACTCCTCTCCTCTGCTGTGTCTCTGCCTTGCCAGAGACACAGCAGAAGGAAGGCAGGCACAGAGGGGAATGTCAGTGGTACTGATGCCAACTATGTCCTCTTTGGAATACCTTAACAGCTTACGGAAGGGTGAGATACAAGGGCATTTGGGAGACAGCAAAACATGGTGGTGCTGAGATTTTACGTTCCTAAGGAAAAGAAATCCATTAGGTTAAGAGAGAGGAGGACTATGTGGAGCTCAAGCTCTACCAGAGTTCATCTGCCTGGTGTGATGAATTTCACAGGGAATTCAGCTATGCTTGACCATGCTGCACATTCTCAGTAATCAAACCTCACCTACTGGCAGGCAGAAGGGTTTGGGCTGCAAGTCAGCCTGCTGAACGTGAAGTCATGTGGCCTGTAGGAAATATCTCCTTGCATTGGCACTTCTACCTGTCTGTACAACACAGAGGAAAAGGTTATTTGTCTTTTGAGGTATCAGGAATAAAGACTAGCTTCCTCAACCCCTGCTAACACTGATGGAAGTACTGTTTCTATTTCCTACTTTTCAGCAACTCTAAGGCCAATGTTTTCAAGTCTGTAGTTTACAGTAAGATGCAAATTATTTGTCCAAAAGAAATAGAATAATAACAGTGAAAAAAAACCACACAGAATTTCATGAGTGGGAAGAAAGGAGAAGAGGTAATACCTGGAGGGAAGCAGCTTTCATTTCCACACAAAAAAAAAGCTGAGGATTGCATCCTCAACAAGAAAACTGAGCACACCCCCGAAAAGCTTGCAGATGATGTAAATCTGGAAGGAGTGACTGATAACACCAGATGGTTGTGCCACTTTTCAGAAGTACTACCTTGACAGAAGTGGGCAGAGAGGAATGTCCTGAGATTCAGAAGAGGAAGTGCAAAGTCCTGCACACCTGGGCATCAGCATATCCTAGGCATCTACCAGCTGGAAAGCAGGTTTGCCAAGAAGGACCTTAGGATCCTGGTAAGCAACTAGCTAACCACAAGTCAGCAATGCACCTTTGTATCCAAGAAGAACACCAGGAGGAAGACAGTTGCCAGCAGATCGAGGGAAGTGCTCCTGCACTTCTACGCAGTGCTGATGAGGTTGCATCTGGAATGCTGCCTCTCATTTAGGGCTTCCTGGCACAAGAAGGATCTGGACTTACTGGAGTGAGTCCAGTACAGGGCCACAAAGATGATTAAGGGACTGAAGCACCTGCTGTGTGAGAGGCTGAGGAACTGACACTGTCTGGTCTGGAGAAGAGAAGGCTCAAAGGATCTCAGCCATTTGTACAAGTATCTGACGGGTGGGAATGACGTTGAAGGAGGCAGACTCTCCTCAGCAGTGTCCACTGCTAGTATGGGACACAATGGGCACAAAATTAAAAAAAAAAAAAACACAAAAACAGAACAACACCCCAAAACCAAACAACACAATATAAAAATTCCCCCCAAACACAAAAAACTTTTTTTTTTTTTTTTTTTTTAAACTATTAGGAGTGTCAAACACAGGCAAAAGTTGACCAGAGAGGTTGCCTGAACAACTTGGCTTACCCTGCTTGAGCACTGAGGCTGGACTAGAGGATCTTAAGAGGACCCTCCCAGTCTAAATGAAAATGTTGCAATGTGAGCATTTACTGTTTCCTAAACATGGTATTCTGGTCTGGTTTTATGGGACTAGTTTACAGAACACAAATATTCCACTAGGCTTTTTTAGCTATTAGGACTCTTCACCAAAAACACCCTTATGATATCCAGAACTCTTTAATGTCCAAATACTTATTCTTAGAATTCCCACTGGTTTATGAGCTGCTTAACGGAAAACATTAATTAATAATTCCAAAACCATGGTTGGTGTTTTGCTCCCTCACTCTTCTTCCCTCAATGTTTTCTACCCTGAAGATTATACAAACTAAATGAACCTCTAACTGCAGAACAGGTAGAAGAGTGACTGTGTTTTTAATCCCTCTAAAATGCAAGTACTGGAAGTTTGGTGCCTTTTTTCTTAGACATTTGCAAAGCATCATTACCTCTACTTTTCAGTTGGGGACATGCACTCTGCCTGTGGTAGTTCAAAAAAGCTCAAGATAGAATTTTAAGGCTGCTGTTCCCAGCAAACCATTATCATCAACACATCCCTGACATGTAGGTGCTGTGGCCACAGGATTTAATTGCTTTTCTCACTAACCTGTAGCCATATTTCCTTAGTGTTATTCTCTCCTATCACCAGTAAGCACACAAATTTACTCAAATAACCCCTCGTATATGTTGGCTGCTTGTACTAAAGGTGTCCAGGTCATGGAAGTAAAATTCATGATGTACCCATGTAATTTGACTTTTTATTACTCTTACTCTTATTTAGCTTTTGGGAGGGATAGAGATACTGCTGCGCACTGAGAAACATTGGGGGATTTCAGCGATGTCACTCAAGATCTAAGGGGCTCGATGCTGCACAGAGGTCATGGTGGCTCTCGGCAGAGAGTGGCATGCTCCTGCCTGCAGATGGAGTCACGGTCCCAGGGAACACGCTCTCACACACTTCTTTTCCTCCAACTCGAGCAACAAACAAATGACGAAGTTGTGAGGTGGGGGGTTGCCCCTCTGTGTGCTTCCATCCTCAAAAAGCAACTCTATGAATGAAGAATCGAGGCTCTGAAAATGGAAGAACAGATTTGCTCAATTTTCTAGTCTATCTCTTTGTACATGTCCCCCTCACAGCAAAAAAAATACCACATTTTTCATATTAAAGAAGAAAGAGGGATAGAGAGAAAATGAAGTGTTCTTAAAGGGAGGACTTTCCATATTTCCTACATGGAGAATTTTGCACAAGCCAGAATCAATAGAAGCAGGTGGGAGGCTGAACAGTAAGTATTCCTTGCCTAGCCAGAGAAGGTCCAGATCTCCCACTTAGTCTTGTAAAGGTCATCAAGAAGAGGATAAAAGGGAAAAATCAAGGTGAACAACGTTTGGAGAAGAGGTCCAGCAAGGCCATAGACTTGTAGACAAGATTTAAGACATTGTAGTTGGGTTTTCTTGGAAATATGTACTAAATTTTGGAGGTTTTATTAATTCTAATGTATTGAATGGCACCTTATAAGAAAATGAGTATGCCTTCGTGGTCTCAATAAACATTAAGTTAGGTGGCCTCTTCCCCAAGGTGCCAAGAACAGTGTCCACCAGAAACAAAACATTTTGGTTGCCTTGTGAACCCTACAAGAGCTGTGTCATGTCAAATCAGGAGGGAGGCACTGTGATGCTTTTATTTACATGGGGGAAAAAGCAAAATCAGGGGCTTTAAAATCATCATCTGAATAGCAAAACAACTGGGAAGTGGGCTAAGAAGACACTCAAGTGCAGCTTTCCAAGAGAAAATAGCTTTGGAGAGGGTACCAAATGGAGCACAGAGTAGGAAGAAACAGTGTGGAACATCTTTCTGGTCCTCTAGTGTAAAAAGATAAAAGCTCTCCTATCTAGGGTTTATCAGGCTTATATGATTCATACAACCCTCCAGTCCCCACAGCTGTGATACCATGTCAGACATAATTACTTCTTCTGTCCAGCTGGGTATGCTAATCAAGAAGCTGGGTGAAGTCTGATGCCCCACCTACTTCTCTCTCTTCCATAGCTTTTAACCAATTTGTTAAAAATGTTGAGAACTCCTAACATTCTTCACTGGAGAATATAAAAATTTGAAGACTATCATCCTCCGTTGCTGACATTGATGGAGACCTTCACAACACACGGTCTTTTACCAAAGGTCCTGCTTTATGCACTCAGTGCCTCTGAATTATCATAAAATAATTAAGACGAACAAGTTACTGGGAGCTAGGTACTCCAGATTCCAAAATAGGAAACAAAAGAAAAGAAAAACAAAACTAAAGTGAAGCTAAAAAGATGAGGATATTTTAGGTTGCAAGGAAAGTCTGAAGACTTCTGACTTTACAGCTCAAATGTTTAAGCTGGCTGAAATTGTCACACCATCATGTAATAAGAGAGAATATCTAATTTATGCACATTTAAAGCTTAGGGTCCCTCTCTCTTCCCCAGGTTACCTGTGAACTGTTGCCTCGTCCAGTTCTTCGCATCTCCTTGCCTCTCCCATTTTATCTTTGCAACTGATGCACATCCCTCCCCTTTATCCCACCCCAGAACAGTCTTCTGGCCTACATGAATATCTAAGTTTTATATTCTTCCTCTGATTGACCATCCTATCTAATTCAAAGCTTCTAGCTTAATTTATTACTAGAAGTCAATCATCCTTACCAAAATCTTTCCCACCTCCAAATTGCCACGCCTTCAGCAACCTTCCATAGTATGAAGATTTCTCTGACCATTGTCTTTCAAAATTGGTTGACTATACTTTTCAAACTGACTTTCTCTGACAAATTGCTCCTCTCCAGGCCCTGTTAAAGTCTCCCATTCCCTCAGTGGCACTGCCTCCAGTGAGGTTTCCAATGCAGCTGAGTGTCATATTCTTTTTAGCTGCTCCCTGTACAACTAAGCCTTGGGTTTTTACTGGCACAGTAAAGTCATCTTACAGACAAAGTGGTAACACATGATTTTGCCACAGGGTCAGGAAAAAGAAAAATATTAAAGAAACCTCAAGGCCACTTAGAGGCCTGTCTTAAGGGACTGTACCTGCTCAGACCCCAGGCTGAGGCACCTGTGCTAGCCAGCACGTGGAAGGAAAGCACTTTTTTCATGGCTCACATCTAAAAGCCAGGCTACTCTTCAGGCCTTGCTTACTGACACTTTAAGAAAGGCAACATCCTAATGCCTCTACTCAAAATCCTATTCCCAAAAGACAGAGAGTCTGCTGAGGGAAAAGGCTGTGCCAATACACAGAGGATGGCAAAGTCACCAATGGAGAAAGATTAGGTTACAGGCCAATATTTGTTTCCTAGTGATAAGGTTAACAATACTGAAGATAGGAGTGACCTATTTATGGGTGAAGGAACTAAAATCCTGCTCGAATTTAGTGATTTTTTTTGCATCCCTCTAAGCAAGGACAAGCTCACCGTTCCATCAGCCCAAGACTCGACTGCCTGTTGAGACGTCCCACGCTTCCATGATGATCCTGAGCAGAAGGAAACTGGCACCGGGGGAGCAGAGACAGGGCACCCAGAGCAGTGCCGCTCTCCCAAGGCACTCCCTTGGCTCTGCAGGTGCCTTTCCCGAGGTTTGGGGGGAGCTCCTGTCTTTGCCGTTCCGAGCGGGCAGGCTCCCGTCTCTCACCGCTGCACTCTCCGCGGGCTGCAGGGAGAGGCCGAGGGAGCCGGGCTCCAGCTGTTCCCGGATCGCAACCCCGGCCCGGCGGTACGAGCCGCCCCGAGGGGGAACCAGGTGGCCGCCCTTGATCGAGGGGAGGGGGATGCACGAAGGGGCCGAAATCACCTCGCTGGCAGCACAACAAGCAGCGTCTCCAGAAGCGAGTTCATGGATGTGCATGCTTAGCTCTATTGCTATATTAGAGCCGACTGGGGCAATTCCGGCCCTAACTTAAGCTTGCCTCGCTTCTGTCCTTATCTCAAATTCTTACAGAGTGACTCTTAACATGGTTTTGATGCAACCACGGTCAGCTCAAAGAAAATGTTTTGCTTCCTTTGTGTTAAAAAAAAAACAAACCCCAAACCCCACACATTAAAAAAAACATTACCTTTAAAAAAGCCCCCAAACCAACCAAATTCTTTGGAAACATACACAATACTCTGTGAATCTACTGTTTCTGCTCCTCGAAGTTAAATATGCTGAATCACTAAACATTAGATGATTAAAGCAAAATTGCAGGCAGGCCTTTAGCTACTATATAGTGATAACAGCTTTTGAGTAAAACTAACATAAGAATTATGGGGCAAAACCACCCAAAGCCTCCAGAACAAACCTGAACATTTCATCAATGCCACCGTAGAACTAACCAATCTGGTTGGCTGTGTATTTGCAGGGCTCAGTTTGTGCCTGAGCATGGGCCCAAGGATACTGTGTTTAGCAGCCAACTTTTCCCTCTTGCTTAATTAAAACTACAATGTGGATAGCAATGTTTTAAAGAAAATGACATAGTAGGACAGCACATCTATCTACACTTCTAAATTCTCTCTCCACATATTCTACTAGATTATTGGTGAGCCAAAGCTGCTGTCTGTCCCTTGACACCTCCGCATTTCAGAAGTTTCTCCTGAAGTTTCAGTATCATACAAGACCTGCTACTTGAGCAGTAGCTTTCACTTGGGCTATTTTCATGGGGGTTTAGCTGTGGAACATCTCATTATTAATGCAGAAGATGTGAATGAGACTCTGGAGGAGTTATGAATTTCACCCATTAACCTCAAACCAGTCAAAGGTGTCAATACTGATGCTGTTAACCATTCAACTGCTGAAACTGTATCAGTTTTCTGATACTGCAATTTCTATCTCAGACAAAGCATTTGTGAATGTTCTTGCCCACCAGGAAAACACAGAGAACAACTGCTGCAAAAATGCACATACTCCATACCAGCATCAGAGAAAGAGCTACACACAAAAATTAGGATAAAGATGACTCCACATGGTATGTTATTGTGATTTAATAAGTTGCTGCTCATCAGCTGAGCTTCCCTAACTGTTCTTGCACACCCTTTTCCTCTGTTGTAATGGCAAATACAACATGTTACACAAAAATACCTTACTTTTACTTCAAATGTGCCAGAGAGGAGAAAAACACACCATCAGCTACCTCATTATGCCATTGTAACTCAGCAGTCTGTGATAGTCAGTACAATCCTAAACCAGTGCATTTTTAAAGTTCTGAATTGGAGAATCTATACTGAAAATAAAGGAGTCACTCTGCCAATACATTCTGGATTTAGAAGCCAAGTTTTCAGTTGTTACTACTTGCCTGTTTTAGTTCTACCATTTTTATTCTATTTTTGATGAGCATGTACTGAGCATCTAGAAAATTGGTACTTTTACCACTGAAAACAGAGTGATTTCCTCAGGTCTGCACTTTCTACCTGTTCATTTGATTTTAAGTTGGTCATAGCAGGAGCACTACTGATGCAGTCATGTTTGAATGTGACAGAAAGCATCACAATGCACAAATACAGAAGATACTGCTTTAAAAAAATCTTTTTGTAGTCTCACCTCTAAGGCAGAATCCAGAATTGTGTTAAGCTACTGAGGTCCCCACATAGCTCATGACTGCAGGTGCCTCAGGACCACGTGTAACCCAATCACACACTGCCTAGGGCTAGCAGAAAATGGATATTACTTTTACAAGTTGTTTATGAATTTTCCTCAACAAGTTTCCCCATCCAACATAGCCAAATATCAAGTAATACATGCACATTTTCCTTCAAAAAAGAAATTGAGCTTGGTTTACCTGTCTCCTGGGGCTCACTAAGCAGTGGTCTGCACTATGAAGGTCTGTGTGTTATCAACCTTGGTTTTAGCTTCTTCCCTTCTCCTCTACTCCTTGGTCTGGAAGAAAAGAGTAGCAACACTCACTGGTCAAATTACATGCAACGTAGTTCAGTCTCAGGTGGATTGTAGAGAATTTTTAACAGTGAAAGCTAAGTGTAGGCACTTCCAGAGCCAACAGCAGCTGAGACTTTTTTTTCCTTAATTGCAGTCATAGACGTAGGTAAGTTTTAGGTTGGGGGAAGGAGGCTAGGTAGGTTTGGGGTTTGGCTTTTTTTTTCTTTAACTGTTAGACACTAGCCCCTGAACACAGTTTGGGCAAGAAGACTAAGGCATCTTCTCCACCACCACTTCCAACAGCTCAGTTTATTTTTGTAGAAGAGAAAGAGTAATAAACCTTCCTGGGTGTTTGATGGAACCAGGCTGTAAAGGAATAGGACATGTGTTAAGGAGATAAAAGAACAGAATTTTGCTGTTAGCCTTCAGCTACCTTCCTGTCAGCCTGTTATAGTCTGCATCTTCATTCAGGGACATTCTCCTGGTCACTAGACACTCTGCCTCTCCATGCATGAGAGTTTCCTTCTGAGGGAAACCAGAATTCATTCTAACACAGACTCAGGTGGCAGCCAGGCTGCTTATCTACTGACCAAGACTTGCAGGTGCAGCTGATCAAAGCATTATTTTTCCTCCCTTTGGTGGAACACCTCAACTATTTTTATTTTCTTTTTTTTAATTCCCCCTCCCCCAATTCCCCTTGATGAATGGGTGCTACGGAAAACAGTGGATCAAATCCTGATGTTGAAATCCTACCAAGTATCTTTCTGTTCTACAGTATTTTTTTCAAATGAAAACCAGCTTCCCCCCAGACTTCTTAATACGCATAAATTTAAACTTTGAGTTTCTTTTCAATTGTCTTGATAAAGCCACCCGTTCTGCCAGCTTGTTTTCTAGGCTCATACATCTTTCTCTGACTATCACAGTTTTCTGGAAACCAGTTAGGGACAGAAAACATCTATCTTGGGAAAAAAACCCCAAACTTTCCCCAAGAAGTATCTATAAACAGAAATGGCTATCACATCAAGATGAAATGAGAATGTTTGTATTTCCCACTGACATAATGCCAGCATTTTACAGAAAAAAACCCTTTTCTACTAAAGTTGGTTTTTCTTTTTTTTAATCAGCTTTTCCTACCATACCTGAGTACACATTCACAAATATTTTATGCAGTTATTTAGTACACTTAGGTCAGCAAGCAGTGTGTGCGAGCCTGAAGGGGAAAGAATTCACCCTTCATTTATTCAAATGGTCTTTCCATGCATCCATACTCATCAGCCAAATTCTACTTTTTAAGTCACACCTTTTAAAAGTGAGTAACGCAGGGATTTATGAGCCCTGCTTCATATACTGAAACACCAAAAAAAAAAATCCAAACCAGAAGTAAACAGTTCAGCTCTAAGCAGCAACACAACTATTGCATGTTTGCCATAATTAGTAATTACTTACTGTGATTACTAATTAGTCATAAATTAGTGAAATCCTGGTCCCAATTAGATCAATGACAAAATCCTCACTGATCTGCTCATAGCTGGGGTCTTGTTCATGGAGGATAATGATTCCAGCTCACATGCACGAAAGCAAATTGTTCCACGGTTTGAGCCATTTTACTGCCCCCAACTGCTCTTTCCATCCCTTTGCCAGAAATCAATTTTCCCATAATAGAGTCAGCAAAATTAATCATATACCTTCACCTTAGCCACTTGCAGTCCAGGTGTTAAGACACAGCCAGGCAAACTCAGCTTCTCCTGATACAGATGAAATGGCTGCTGGCCCATTTCTGATGCCCTGGCACCCCCTCTTCCTCCTTCTGCTCTGTTGATTTCACTTTCTGCAATACTATTCTCCAGTTCAAATTTGAAACCTTATTGTTTTAAGGTCTTTTTTTTTTTTTTCCCTAATTTAAGAACACAAAACTTAGGGTGATGCACTAAGCTTCTGCTGCTCACAGTGCAGCGTAAATAGCTGCCTGTGCCAGAAGAACACAAGTAACCTGCCAGAAGTTGTGTCACCCCACAGTTCTCCTCTCCCAAACCAATTCCACTTAATCGAGTCACTTTGCTTTGACAGAGTTTCAGACATGCAATAGTGTCAGGTTTTGTTCCAAAACTATTTGAAATTAGTGTAAGATACCAGGCACAGGGGCTTTTAAGCAGTGGACAACGAACGCAAATTCTGCTTATCTTGAGTATGATAGAGAGACAGGCATCTAATGTAACCTAGATTTCTAGGTTACCTGCTGTCAAAAGACAGTTAAGCACAATTGTTCCCCTTCCTGTGAAAGTTAGGATGAATTTCTCTGGAGAAGCCTTCTCTCTCTGTGGACTGCAGAGGGAACTGACAGACAGGTTCAGCTCATAACAACAAATTTGTGGTTCCTAAACCTAGCTTAAAGGCAAACTCCAACTTTTAAAAATCTATTATTATTCATTTAACTAAAAGCAATGCCATTTGGCTAAAATGGATGGAGGGTATTTAACTAACAGGAATGCTGTATCCACACATAATGTGACACAGCCCAGTAACATAGCATGGTTTGACATTCAGTGGCAGTACAGAACGAGCAAATCAAAGCAACTGCCACCCACCTTGTCCATCATTCCTCCTATTCTGCACCACACTAGCAAAAGCATTTGTGTTGCACACAGTGAACAAGACTGGAAAACAGATGTTGCTAAAATTAACTCAGGAAAACAAAAACTTAGAGTCGCTCATCATTCAGACGGGTTCCCAAAGACCCTACAAACGGCACCTCTAAAGCAGAAAACAAGGGCTGCCTATGACTGAATGGCCATTAGAGCCATGCTGGCTAAGACCACACACTTTGCCTGCGGTCCCCTAAGCTATTGTACACTATTAAGCATTTCACTCTATTCTCTTTCTCCATGCAGATGCCCATCGCTCAAGAAAAGACTAACACACCCCCTACCTTACTGACTGTTGTGACCCTACAAATATGACATGTCAGGAGCTGTTAATGTGTGTGGTATCACATAAGCTCGGTAAGGATGTACACGAGCACAGCAACAGTGCCAGAAGCCCACCTGCTAAGTTTCTCTCTTCCCATCCCAAATCTGTCCCTTCCAATTGCTCAGCACAAATAAGGCTGTTTTTTAACACAAATGTCTATTTGCTCACCCGCAGTTTATCAGAATTAGCTGCTACTGTGTTTGCTAATCACCCTCTGGAAGGTTTTCGTCACAGATCAAACTGCCACAAGAAGCACACTGGATCCACCATGATCAGGAGGCCAGTACCGCAGAAACTACAGATCTCCAGGACTGATAAATCCTACTAAAGACTCACTGAAACAACAGGTTTCCTCTGAGAAGTGCAGGAAAGTTTGCAAATATCCTCCTACAGTGACTTAAGCAATTATACTTTCAGGTAAACTATTGGATAGCCTGGCCCTGGAGGTCAGTCCTACTGGGGTTTATGGCTTCTCAGGCCAGATAAAGAGGATGTCTTTCCCCCTCCACCCTGCCAAGATGCAATTGGGTAACTTGCTAGTTTCTTGATTGGAATAGATCTGTCATGGATTCTTGCTGAAGGAACTTTTTTTTCACTGCAGCCATACTTCCTGCACTGCCATCCCAGCAGGCTGCTTACACCTCTGACAGAGGTCAGGTAGCACAGCCCCACCCATGAATTCCTAGATGATATCATTCTCCTGTGGGGTAGGAGAAAGATCTGGGTCAGCAGTTTCTAAGGTAGAAGGTCACACATTAGCTGAGTGACCTTGGAGGATTAGGAATGTGACAAGTAGGATGCCCTGCTTGTATCCATCACACTGTATCCCTATTACAGCTTCTGTGAATTCAGTTTGCCACTCAGTTACATACATTCCTGAAAGTTGCTTTAGCAACCCTCCCTGCAAATTAAAATGATACTTGTCACTAGCAAGTGTTATCTTCACTGAAGCTGAAGAGAAATTGAAGAGGAAAGAAAAATCCCAGTATTTATGTTCTATAAATATTTTGCCTGTCCTTTTCTCCCTCGTTTGTGCTACTGATTGTTTCATGCTGGACTATTTGGCAAAAATTCTGGAGTTACCTACACACCCTTCCCTGCTCTGATGAAGTTCTGAAACAAGTTGGAGGCCTTAATTTTCTCCTCTGCACCATTCTTCACACTTTGGTGTAAAGCATATTTAGAGGAAATGTAACTAAGCTAATCAATACGTTATACCTCAGGTAAATTACCACAAGCAAAATGTGGTTCTGATTGTCTTTCTCTTTGGAAATCCAATTAGTGAGGAAACTTGTACTCAGTTAGTGAGGAAGTTAAGGCAGAGGGAAAAAAGATCTGTGTTTTGAGGGTTTCTTATATTATCATCTCACCTTTTCCCCCCCCTTCTTTACAGTAAAAGATTAAAAATAGAAAATTGAATGTGAGTTTTTTGCTACAATCTCTGGATGATGCTTTGAAATGTTTAATTAACATGCTACACAAAACAATGTAAATGAGAATGATTTCACCTGTTTTTCAGTGGCTAAAGTAATGAAAAAAATGTAATGGTAAAAAAATTAACGTTGAAATTAAAGAGGCCTACAGTTAACGACAAGCTGAAGTAGTTCAACTGTCATGTAATTGAAAATATTTGAGAATAGACAATAATTAAAGTCAGGCAAAGGATGAAGCCCAGATTATTATAATGAGATATGGTGTGTTCTTCAGGCTATTTGGAGGTTAATGTTACTTGGTTTCATGTGGTTACGGGTAAGTAAGTACTGTACTACCATACAGTAAAAATAATGTAACTGGATATATTCTGCTTCACAGTGACCCAAGGTTAATGGTAGTTGCTCTTAGTATATTTAAAAGGTTTAAAAGAGGTGTAACAACCTCAGCATTACAAATCCAGTGCAATGGCACTAGAAAATGGCACCAAGTAGGCTGGCATAATGCTGGTGTTCTTCGTTCCATGAAAGCAGCTTCCAGTGTAATCTATGTCGGCTTTTTCTGTATAATTATACTGACTGTGTCCATGAATTCTTTCATTCCTGAATGGCACCACCTTTTGAGCAATAGATCATTGGTATGCATCACTCCGATAAGGTATTACGCTAATATATCATTAAAGCAACAGATGTATTAGTGTAATACATCACTGGGACAAAGCACTCTGATGATGATGTATTCCTGAAAGGATGGCACCATGCAGAGAAGACGAGGCCCAGGAGAAGACTTTTGCTCAGTTTAATAGAATAAAATGCATGCCTTCCTGGCACAAAAAAATGTGATGCTCCCTATAAAGATATGGCACTGCTATTAATTGTATTCCCATTTGTACTGGTAATTTGAGGATCATATGGCTTGGAAAAAAATTACTGTGAATGAGGAAAAGATGTAATTTAAAAACATAACCTATCAGACTATTTCACAGTCTTTTCCCATAATGTCTGATCTCCTCCACTCTCCAAATACCTCATCAGAAACTTCCTGTGTTTAAAAGCCTTAAGACACCTATCCTGTTCTGGAGCAATGAGGCTGTGGGAATGGTTCAGGGCAGCTGGTGATAACATGGCCTTGCAGAGTTTGCCTGAGGAATGAGGCTCTGCATGAGACAAACAGGCAGAGGCCAGGGAAATCCCTAAAATTGGCCTTGGAAACTCTGGCTGAGTCACTGCTTCTGAGGGCAGGGATTATGCCCCAACCCCCATGTCAGCCAGCACAGGAGCTGTGTTTAAATACTTAGAGAGCCATATGCAGCTTGAGGCACAGACTGGCCAGTTCTGTCAAAGCATCTGTGTATCAGCCTGCCTCAAGCCTTCCCACCTCTCTGGATTCTAGAAGTCCCAGGTTATCTCACTTACCAGTTCAGTGATATACTTCAAAAGAATCTCATATATTTGATCACAAAAGGTGCATGCTGATGTATGAAACAAAGGTGAAGGCTGTGAACAACCAGCCCTCCAAAGCAGTCATCCTTTCTGCTCTTTCTATTTTCAGTCCATAAAATTTCTCACACAAATTACAATTCAAATGATAAATGAATTCATCTGTAAAAAAATTAAAATAATTGCTTAAACACAAGGCTCCATATTACAATACTTTTAGCTGTGCACAGTTGGGCTGTATTCCTTAGACCTTGTAAGGGAATGTTCAGATTCAGTGATGATCTCAGTTGGGTCCTAAATGAAATTGAGATGTAATAGTGAGTATATTGTCCAGTTTCAAAATAACTCTGAACAACCACAATATTAAGGGGAAAGAGCAATATAGCTATGGAGGAAGAAATAGGAAGGAAAAAATAAGAACAGAGAATAAAAATAAAACCTGTGGAAAGAAAGGAAATAGAAGAGCTCAGAGAAGAGTGGCAAGGATAGAAGAAAAAGGGGCAGAAATTTCCCTCCCAGTTTACAATGTTGATTTTAGCATTCAGAAGTTATAGGCACACACACACACACACTTAAATGTATAATAGAAACAAATAGGCCCTCTGGAACTAATTATACCACCTTACCTCAGTGAGGACACTACTGTTTATAGAAAGAAGGGATAACAATTTACCAAATTAATATCAAAAAGTTTTGAGGGCCAAAATGACTACAGTGGGTGTGAGGCAGAGGGGAATCAGGATCATGAAGTTTTGGAAATCTTTATTCCAGCAGTGTGCTATTATTTCACTTAAAGGGCTTTATTTTCAAAATTATAAAGCGATAACACAGTGGTATTAAGATGAAAAAATAGCCTAACCAGATCTCTTTCTTTGTCTCTTAATAGGACTGTTGAGACTCTGTGTTAGTACTTTCACAGTCAGACCTATGTGCTCCAGTCTGGGGAAAGTGGGTATGTAAAATAATTAATGTGTGGCATATCTTTATATAATTTACTATTACAGTCAAATTATTATGTAATTCTTCCCTTTAATGCTCTCCAGTAATCTTCTATTATTCTGTTAAGAAACAGTTGCATAATTGTTGGACAGCAAAGGATACAGGGTTGTTTTTTCCTTTTAATTTTTTTAAAATTTTTTTTCAAGTGCATTTATTTCTCACATACAAAGTACAGCACCAAATTCTCACTCCCTATAAATGAAATTATCTTAACAGATCTATGTTGATTTATTGTAGCTGAAGATCTGTTTCACAATTTCATTGGTATCACACACCAAGGGAAATAGAAGCAGTCACTATTTTATATTTTTTGTTCGGGTTTGTGACACTTTCACAAATGATGACAACCCAGTGCCTTGCAAGTCTGAGTTGAACAGATGCACTATGCAGGGAGACGATATGTAAGATTTGGAGCCTTCCCTTTGCTTTTCAAAAGAGATGAGCATCTGCCAAAAAACCTGAGGACCCAAAGTCAGCTATGCATTGCACAATTACTCAGCTCTACAAAAGAAATGTTACTACAGCATGACCATTGGTATTATAATCTGGTCAGTGTCCATGCAGATGTGCTCATACTTTGCAGAAAGAATCTAGAAATAGGTAACTTCCAAGACAGTATCTTTTCTATAATACTTATCAACCTGTGGTCTGCAAAACTCGGAGAGAGCTAAGGGAAATGCAAAGGGAAATTCAAAGAAGCAAATTTATTCTAAGTAGGTTAAATTTGCCATACACCTACACTGGAAATCAAAAAGGATTAAAAAACACTGATTTATATGAGATACAGTTTTACATTCTTATATCCATCCTAAATACTTCCCTTAGCAGTTTCTTCTATGTCTTACTTACCTTCTATCCAATACCCTATAGTTTTCTATTTCAGTTGGAAACTGAGACCATGCTTTAAAGTTTTTTTTTTTAAACAGAGAAACAAATTATGCAGTAAGTCTCTGTAGAACCTGTCACAACTCTTTCCTTGAACTCCAGGATGGCCAAGAATGCCTCCAATAAAAGACCATTCAAACATAAGAAACATTCTCTGGGGTAAGACCAATGATCCATTCACTCTGGTATTGTGTCTCTGACAGCAGGGGAAAAAATGGGGAGGAGGGGGTATTCTGGCAACTGTTTTCATTTTTACATTCCTTGGAGCTTCACAGGGAGTAGTAGGCACACCTGGGTGCTTTCTTCCCCGTGTTTCCCTCCACTTCTCTCTCTATATATTATTTATGTTCTGACCCTCATACCCCTTCCCCCTTTTTTTAAAGCTATTTCACCTGGAGCTGTTATTGCACCTCAAACAGCAGGTTTTTTCCCTCCTTTATTTTTTAACTTTTTCCTTAGACCTTTCTCCCTGGGANTTTCGTTAGACCTTTCTCCCTGGGAACTTTTGGGGTGGGTGGGATGGTGGTGGGGGGTGGCTAATGCCTGGCCCATAACAGAGAAACCAGAGGGAAAACAACAAAAGGAAAAGCTATTTCAGGAGGGCATGTGAATTTGGCAACTATTGGCGATATATTCCTCTTCTACTATTCCAGCATCCACTGTTGCTGTAGAGATTTTAGAGGTTACCTTCCTGCATAATCATTCCAGCATTCCTTTATGCACATCCTATCCATGAAGGTGTCTAATTCCTTTCTGAGCTTTCTTATACTGGGAAGATTTAGCCAATCCATCACATCTGTGATTTTGTAAACTTGTATCACATCTCCCCTCATCCTTCTCTCCAAAATGAAGAATATAAGCCTTCTTTCTCTCCTCACAAGGCTGTTGCTACATCATCACAAGCTTTTTGAATGACCTTCTCTGTATCTTCTTTGCTTCCACTGCCTCCTTCTTGAAAGGTGGAAAGCAGCACTGGAAGCACTGAATACAGGGTGCACCGCAGCTTTATATGGTGACAGAATGTCACCTCTCATTTGTACTCAGTATTTTCCTTGGGTTTGTTTTTCGCTTGTTTGTTTTTGTTTGTTTGTTTGTTCACTGCCACAGAATGATGAGCTTATGATTTCAGAGAACTGACAGCAATCACACCAAGATCTTTCCTGAATTCAAGAGTTCAGCACCTCAGTTCTGAGTTCAACATCATGGAAGTAGGGATTAGATTATTTTTCATAAAATCACACTTATCTGCACTAAAACCTGTGATGCAAAATCAGTTAATAACATCTTCAAACCCAAAATTTTCACTGTTCATTCTCTTCTCTAGCTCTTTTATGAAGATAATTAATGAAATTGGTCCCAGGACCAATTCCTGGGGGACATTACTGCCAATTCTCTTCCATCCTGAGAAATGCCCATTAATCCCTACGCTTTCCTTTCCAGTTTTCAGTCCATACTAGAATCTTTCTTCAAGTCTAACTCTTTACTTTCTGGAACAACCTTAGACAGCTGGACTAGATGATATAGGTTGCCTTCCAATTGGAACTATTCTGTTCTATCCTTTGGAACCTTGGTAAAGGCATTTTGAAAATTCAAATAGATTATGTCCAGTTGGTCCTCTTTGTTCATGTTCTTACTGTCACCATCAAAGAACTTCAGCTTAGTAACACTGTATTTCCCCTTACAGAAGGCAACCTGATCCCTTCTCAACACATCAAATTTATCCATGTGCTCACTGATCTTATTTATTATCAATACTATTACTACTACTAGAAGTAGATAGTACTCCATCATTATGCTAGGAATGAGAGTAAGGCTCACCGGTCTGTAGTTCTCAGGATCCCATCCAGAGCCTTTTGGTAGATGGCTGTACGCTCACCCTCCAATACTGTGGCTTCGTGTTATTGCATTCCACATCATGGCCAGCAGTCCTGCAATTTCATATTTGAGTTCCTCCAGGACTCCTGGGTGGATGTTGTCTAGTCCTGATGAGTTACTGACCTCTGACTCGTCTATTTGGATAAACATATGCCATGTATTTACTACAAACTGATCTATTTTTTCTGACTAACCTGCTACAAAGAATGCATCAGAATTGGGAATGAGACAGTTTCTGCTGTAAAAACAACTGAAACAGTTCACACTGAGATTTCTTCGTCTGCTGCAGCCTCTTCTACAACTTCGTCATTGTGTGGTCCCACTAATCCTCAGCTGGCTTCCTGCTTCTGGTGTATTTACAAATTTGTATACTCTCAGCTACAGCATTCTTTGCAAGGCTCTTTTCACATTCATTTTAGCTTTCTTAATTTCTCATTTGAAATTGGCCTGCCATTTTTATGAGTTTTCCCATTCTCATTTGAGAAAACTTTCCATTTCGTAAAAGCCTTCATCTCTTNTTTTTTTTTTTTTTTGATGGACTACATAATTTTCACGTTCAGCCATGCAGGGGATTTTTGGACTGCCTTATTTTCTCGTGAATTGTGGCACAATTTTTACCTATGCTTCTAACACAACTTTTAACAGCCTTTAAGTTTCTTTTAGGTATTTTGTTTTTCATTATTTGCAAGAGAGAACTGTTAGAACAGAAATACATAAAAGGTTAGAAAATTCCAACCTCATTGCATACTTGAACTTGGAGGGCTGACTGGACAACTCATATCAAGGAGACATGATTGCAGTGCAGCCCCAACACCTTTGGCAGCTGAAAAGGACATTCTTTATAATGGTTACTTCCAGCTTCCTGGACACCAGGAGTGAAAAAGGGTCCTGGATGCATCAGTGACTTGTAGGGATCAATGCAGTAGAGGAGAGAAATCCATTTAGTTAGAAATACAGAGCAAAAACTACATCCAAAGAAAGATGGGGAATGGATTGGGAGAAATATGCCTGGATGTGAAACATGAGTGAAGGTCAGGGGTAGACTCTGAGAGGAGGCCCAGAAGACCAACTTCTGCATCCCACTGCAAAAACCAATGATTACATAACTGAAGACTATCATAAGACAGACATTCCCAAAGGACTGACATAAGTGTGTACTGCAGCATTGACACTGGCACTTCTTAAATCCTGAAGGCTTCATTCCATTACCATTATGGTTTTCATATAGCTCTGTGTGGAGCAGACATGGAGGCTGTGCTGCTGTAGCTGCTGGAATGAGCCAGGCCAGGCTGGTGGTGAGGGACTAGCTCAGGTACAGTCTGCCATTGGAAGAACTGGGCTGCACCTGCTCTGCAAGTGTCACTCCCAATTTAGAAGGGAAGTAAAAATTTAAGGAACAATTAGGCTTCCTACCAAAGCTGGAGCATAACCACTAGACATAAAGAAGTCCCTGTCATTACACCAGTGCTCGCAATTTTGTTTGGGGCTTTTTTCCCTATCTTGAGCTAGCTATCACCTTAATTTACTTATCTTTAATTATTAATATAATATTTAAATTAAACTACATTATGAATATAAATTGCCACTTTTTTTTCTTTCTTTAGCATAGTAAGTGAACATCTGTGTGGATATGACATTTTTACAGAGATGTTAAGTAATCTGTTGGACAGTTTACTTTTTTCTTTTTATTTTTGTGTCAGAAATGAATTAAAGTGAGAAACTTTCAGAGGTTAGTTATATAGTTTTGAGGATTCATACACATGCACATAGTACTTTGTAAGTTCTGCTATAAATTCAGTGCATTCAAAAGTATATAATGTTTCAGTGATGCATATTTTACTAATATGTATAAATCTAAGGCAATGCACATTAAAATGGGATGTCTCCTTGGTGAAGACTTGAGAGAAATAAAGTAGCAGCAATGGTTCCTTGACCCTTCTTTCTTATTTAAAGATTAAATAGGAACTATATTGCTCTTTTGAAAGCCTTTCTGCATCTTTCCCAGTGGCATAAGAGGTCAGTACAATCACCAGGACCCTGACATCCTTTCCTCTGTTATGAAAAGTCCTTAATAACATGTACAGTTAATAAAATCTAATTGCATAATTCAACTGTAATCTCAGTCATGGTACTTGTCAGTGTGTCACACCCATCTTTCATCATATGTGCTTCTATGGCATAAGTTCCCCCAAGTCTATTTAATAGACTTCTCCATGAGTAAGAATGTGCACTTTTAAATATTCAATAATTGTAGGTTCTTGTCTAAATCCAACCAAACTTGGCACACTGTAATAAAGTGAAAGGTCATTTCTCATTGCTGCTCCTCTGAAGGTGACATTTCTTTGCTTGAGCTTCCTGACACTGTGTAATTCCTCCTTCTGTTTATCTTACCACTCTAGTACTCATTAGCCATTGCAGAAAAGGGATTTCTTTCATTGTGATTTGCACAGAGGATAGAACATATCAATATGCACTTAAAGAGTGTTAAAATGCAGACTACGTAAAAGCCGGTGTTTAGGCACAACCTGTAAATGTAACTTAATGAACCAACAGACCATAGCAGCTTCAAAACTCTGCAAATATAAGAACAGAATTAATACTGAGACTCAGGATTTTTGGTAGGTTGCTTTCATTCTTCTGCACAGAACACAGCTGATTTGATTATGTCTAAATTCTTCTTACTCGAGAGATTCCAAATCTCAGCACAACCATACCAGGACAGCCATTTCTGCATTCCCTGACAACCTCTCCTACAGAAATAAAGCAGGGCCAGAGTCAAGCTGTACCTGCCAGGTCTGCTGAAAACTGCATTGCTTTCCTGTGAATTCATAAGGAAAACTAAGTAATTAGATTTTGCTGACTAGCGACAGCTTTGGGGTATCAGCACAAAAATTCCATGGCATTCCATGGGTGCTGTTCTCCTCCTGCCTTGCAAGCTCAACTGCTGGTGCCCTCCTTTGCCTGCTTGAGTTGAAAGACAGAAGGTGACTGCCACCACAAAGCCTCACCCCAGAATCCAGCACTCACTTCGTTTTCTCTGGCACAACCCTCAGATGGAGCCAGCTACACTTCACCTAATCTACGGTTTAAACTGTCCTTTTCATTGGCAAGCCTGAGTCCTCTTTTCCTTACAACATCCCTTTTTAGTTATTTTAAAAATTATTGTGTATCACTTCAGCTTTATTTTTTCTAGCTGCACCATGACAAAGTGTCTTAGTCTCTCTTCAAAGGCCCAATTTTTCAACTTTTGGGTTTTTTGTTGTCAACTAAACTCTTCCCAACATACTGTGGTAATTTTCAAACCTGGGCCCCACAACTGAACTAATCCTTGCAAATGAGACTTGAATGGGACTGTCAAATAGAATAATTATCTTGCTTGTCTCTGCAAATAATTAGTTATCAAAACTTGTACAATACTAAGCTTTTAATGACAATATCTTGTTTTTAATTCATGGTTAGACTGTGGTATGGTTTAGTATTTATTTTCATTCAATTTTATCCTATTTTTTTCCTCATTTTCTTTCCAAGACATGTCTAATAGTAACAAAACAATATCTTTAGCACTCTCCCTCAAGGATTTTGTTTTCTTCTAACTTTACTCTCATCTGTTGCCCCCAGTTAAGTCTCCCACATGTCTAACACTTAATATCTACATTAATTTCACCTCCTAACAGAGAGTAATGTCACAGACAGAGTCCTCAATGAAAAACGTTGAAAAGGAAAATACAGTGAATGGAGGGGAAGAAAAATCACTATTATTTCCCTTATATTTTCTGTAAAATGAAGACTTTATTTTACAGTTCAAAACTGAGAACAAGGGACAATTGAAAGAAAAAAGTGATACTTTCTTTTACTTATACTTACTTCTATTCAAAGAAGCTGCCATTTTATATTTCTTAAACTTTTATACTTCTTATACTACTTTCTGGGGAGAAAAAGCCAAAAAACAAAGCAAAACACAGAATGATGAGGTTTTAAAAAATGTCTCATGCTTTCATTAGAGAGAAATTCAAATCGCAAATTTTAAAACTAGACATTACTAACCTGTTATTTTTTTTAAATTTTAAGTCATATTAAAAATAAAATAAAAGGTGTTCATCATGTACACCTTTCTCTTCCAAAAGGGCCAAGGCAAAAAAACCCCACAAACCAAACAAAAACAGACAAGAAGTGTCTTTAATTTAAATCTAGGGAAAAAAATTACAAAATTTTCTTAAAGACACATTCATTTCAAAAAAACGGGGATGGAAATAGAAAAATGTTAAAAAAAAAAAAAAAAAAAACAAAACCCAAACCAAAAAACAACAAAAAACCAAACCAAACCAAAACCCCCAAAATATTTAGTTGCTAATATAGAGCAACCACCTGCAGTCTTTTGTTATTTCACAGAGTAGCATCCAGTGAAACGGAAGTACTGAAGAATGACTGGAGATTTATCTGATTCCTACACTGCAGGTCAAATGAAAACTACTGTGTATTATTGCCTTTATAATAAAAATGGGGCCTGTAAATACATTGTAATTGGGAGGCTCAGCTCTCCCTACCTTGACTTCCATGACACATCTATGATTGCAGACACCAGCACAATGTTCAAATGAGACACGTCACCTGAGAGGCTCCCCTATTGTTTTCTGTTCTTGGTAATAAGGAAAGGTTAATTGCGATCCTTTGAATCTCCCAAGAGAGACCTCAGAAATGCAGAAAGGTTCAGGTGTCTGCAAACACAGAAGTGTTTGGAAACCTGTGCCAAAGGTGGTTATTTTGCTGGCCTTGCCCCTTGTGCCCTGTAGTTCTCAGTACCATCCTTCTGACAACATGCCCTGAAGTATCCATAAAATTATTTCACAGGACACCAGAGTGTCACAAAGGCTAATTGACTTGTGCTGCTGCAATGATCCATGGCTGTATACATCCAGACAGCAAGCACTGTTTCCAGCCAAATGTATATACGCATCTGGAAGTGGAAACTGGGATTTGAATCCATAACCTTTAGCTCCCCAAATGCAGGTCTTTATGCAGAGAGTTAAAAGAGAGCTGTAGTCACACAAAAATACTGCTATTTGTGAGGATGTTTATCCTGTTGAGGTGAAGAGAAGCAGCGTGTGCTCACTTTGGCCAAAGTGACAGATTTCCCAGGGAAATCTGCTTCTGGAAAAATGTCACAGTTTCCTTACAGTATTTTGGGAATCTGTGCTTGGCTACTACTGAACAGCAGATACTGGAGTCAGACTAAGTCTCAGTATTTTTTCTCTCTGTGCCTCAGGTTCCTGGTCTTCTCCTTGTACACCCCATTCTTCCTTTCCTCTGTGTTTTGTCTGCCTTGTCTATTACGCAGAAATACAGTTTACAAGTACATTAAAGCTGCTTAAATTTAAAGTATGAGGTATACTACTCACAGCACGATTACTGGTATTTAGTTAATAAAGTGAACATGTTCATAATTGTTGTAATGTATCAGGCCTCAGTACAACTCATTGCTAAGCTCTCTATCTTGTGTAATACTCCAGTATAAGGAGATCCTTTAGGATTTAAATATGTATTTAGAAGGATTTTCAATTATTATGCTTTTTAATTACATAATTAAGGATGAGGAGGATGTGTTTGCAAAAACTTTCTAAAGGATTATACTAACACGTTCCCTGTTGAGGCAAGATAACCTCACCTGCCACACCACCTGAATTAGAAAACTCCCGTAGTAACAGAAGCAATGCTGGTTACCTTCAGTAGCTTCCTCAGAAACCAGGAGAGCTGTTTGTACAGGGCAAAAAAAAAAAAAAGCAAGAAGTGTTTCAAGTGTCCTTTAAAGAAATATTCAAAGAATTTTCTCTGGTTATAGCATATCTGTGGTTTGGAGGAAAACAGGATTACCACAAAAACCACTTACATGACTAATTGGTTCATGTCCAAAGATCCAGATCACCATCCCAGGAGCAAACAAGAGGCAACCTGCTTATACATTCACTTGTTTCCACCTCTGTGCACAGCCCAGGAATCACACTTGGAAACATGATGTCCCCATTTGTTCACATGGAGACACAGATTCCTGCTTTCAGTGACCTGCATGGCATCTGTTGCAGTGACACGACACAAAGTAAACCAAAAACCTACAACCAGTGCAAGAGAGGTGGTACCAATTCTTTAACACTGTCCTCAATATGGCAGTTAGGGATCTAGTGGAACAGAAAAGGATTTCGTGTGTCTTCCTGGTGTGGAATACTGCATAGCCAAACCAGAAGACAGGTTATGACACTGTAATATGACACAGAAATGTCAGAAACAAAACGTGAGTCCTTATCTTACTAACAGCTAGAGCCGGGCAAGACTAGTGCTGAACAAAAGCAAGATAGAAGAAAATGAGTAAGATAATAGTCAGCATAAATATAGACCTGTCCCAAATAATCAAATGTCTTAAATATAAAAGATGGATTGTATACTAATTTTTATATTTTGCAAATGCAGAATAGCTACAGTAATTTTGAAATCATTCAAGGACATGAGTCAAATTCCTTTGGTATTGTTATTCCTATTTTTAATAAAAATGCCACAGTGTGAAGTGAAAATATCTTAGTTTTGCTTTCTCATGGTATGAGTGCAGAATAACAATCATAAAATCAAATTGTGCTTACTAGGTTTTACTGCCTTTCACATCTAAATAACCCAAAACATTGTATACATCAGAAGGGTCAATGAGACCAGGCACTCAGCAACTGTCAGTGTGAAGCTGCCTGTAGTGACATCAACCTGCTCAGGACAGAAAGCCAAATGATACTGAAATTTATGAAGATTGGATTTAATTACCTAAAAAGGCTTGAGAAGGGCTAGAACTACTTCTCTTACAAAGAACCTTATGTGCCCAAAATGACACCTCTCTAACAGCACTATCCATTTCAGAGCTAGGACTGCCAGGTATTTGTTAACTCCTTTTAGTTCCTGGTGCATATGTATGTATTGTGATGATTTTCCGTTCAAATAAAACCCTTTTCCAGCTTACTGAAATCCAGCTTGGTTGCAGCATCAAGATGGCCAGCTCATAAAATATAACTCTGGTTCTTTTTTCTCCAAACATAGGGCAAAAAGCTCTACTTGTACCAAACACCAAATATTGTACCTGGTACTGGATCAATTATGTTACTGAGCTATCTTCTGAATGCAATGCCTGTCCCCATTGCATGGCGATTTTGACTCTTGTCTGTCTGTTGTTCACAATTAATGGTCCTAATGCATTGTACAGCTCATTTTTAAGCACTGAAGTGTAGTCAAATACCAGAATAAAGGACGTGATAAACAAAGTTAGAAATGGGAGAAGGAGGGGGGAAGAAATTGAAAAAAGCAAAAGAAAAATCAATTTTAATAATAGCTTGACAATTACAATTAAATAATCCAAAGCTCAAGCTGAGCATTTTTGTTACATACTGCATGAATGATGTTTGTACTTTGGAACCTTTAAAATATTTAAGCAGAGAAGAAATGAAATGAACTGCAACCAGTTAAGGTCATCCATTTAGGACAAAATTGATAAAATATTAAAATGAAAGAAATAAATTTTCAAACAGAGATACTGAGGCTTCACAGAGATGTATTATTCAAAGCAGAGGAACATGTGTGACCTCTAGGCTATTACATAATGGAGAAAGGATATGACAGTTCAAATGTGCGGGAACTATAGGCAGCAGAGGTAGAGAGGGAAGATGGATTAACCATTCCATAAGCCAGTGCCTGGCTTCCAGGGTACTTTAACTGGACCCTTGTATTACAGCTTTACACTCTCAGAGCCAGTTCTTGGACCCCACTATTGTGTTGGCCTTAAAAACCTGTGGAAAGACCATAGATTTTAACTAAAGATTGATTTTGTGTCTAGCTAAGCTTGTTAGTTCCCAGATGCTGGCATTTACAGCAGGAGTGGTCCCAGGCTGCTGGGTTTCATTGCCTCAGCTTCTTCAAAATTGTCACTCTGTCCTTACACATCTTTCTATGGAACAGCCTGGAGTCAGGACAGCATGGGCTAGCCAAGGCGTAAGGCATCACACTTCTCCCCTGCTGTGGTCAGCTTTGCTGGCTTACAGCCAGCCTTGTCCTCATCCATCTCTACCCTAACAGGCCTTGAAGATGCCCACTTTATGCTTTGGACGTCTTCAAGGGGAGTAGTCAAACTCTAGCAATAAATTATTCTAATTTAAGGCCAGAGTTGGTATTTATTACGCAGGGTTTATTACAAAATGGGGTTTTGCAAGGATCTCAACTCTTTTATATCTGAAGTTCTTGGGATAAATCTCCCCTAAATGAAGAAGTAGCTGCCTGAAACAAGTATCTTTATATCCCAGCAAAATCTGTCTAACAGCAGGGTCTTCGCTCCTTCGAAAAATTAATTTCCACCTAACAGAGGGCCCTTACCTTCAAGCTCAGTGATCTGAGGCAACTCCATTGCTCTCCTGTTGGTAAAACGTGTTCAGTATTCACACAGCCACAAATGCTGTGCCAAACATAAGGTTTGGAACTGCACGTCAGGTGCCAGGCATCAAAAAGTTAGGGCACATAAAGCCAAAGCTTTTTCATGGATGCACATTAGCCTCCCTAGAGGACATACAAAAGCACCTAAAACATTAGGAAAATTAGTGTCACTGACAGTCATTTGTGATCTTGAGTCTTCCAAATGTTTTTGATCCTCTTCCCATTTTTACTCAGTTGCAATCACTCCATGTAAAAAAAATAAATCTTTGCATTTGCAGAGTAAGCATTTATTTCTAGCTCTCAAAGCTCCTTCCAAAACTAAGTATAAACATTATTAGCTTGATTTTATAGCTGTCCTAAGTGGAGAGATGGGGATTGTTTACAAATGAGGTTCTTTGCAGGATGAAGGCCTAACCTACTATACTTCTCTGTTCCTGGCACTTCAGGCTTATTCTCACAAAGTAGTGCCTCAAATAATGCAAAAGTTTCAGATCACATTTTAGTTGTCCATATATTTTATGCCAGAATTTGAAAATATGACCATGTTCCTTGTGCTTACAATTGTCAAAAGTGATCATAGAATACAATCCTTTGAGTCAAAGTTAATTTTTTGTTGACATACCTCAGACTGACCATATTGATCAAATCAAAGGTCCAGGCCACCAGGTACCTTTCCTCCAGCAGAAGCCAACATCAAATGCCTAAGGAAGTGAATAAGAAGTGGCAAACATGCAGTGACACATCCTCAAGTATAGTCCTATCGTTTCTAGTGATCTAAGATTTGGGGATTTTTCTAAAAGGCTTTTCTTTGAGAGTTACTATCTACATATTTGAAAGTCCCTGATAGGTTTTCCTCTCATTAAGTTGTCTGATTACATTTCCAATAGATATAAATAGTGAGATTCATAAAATTCTGTACTAATGAGTACCACAGTTAATTACAAGTTGTGTGAAAAAAGCCCCTCTGAAATCTTTCTAGATTTCAGCTGCTATTCCTCTTCCTGCTAAATCCAGCAGAAAAGAAAATCTATTGATAATGGTGTGTGGGAGACTGGCCTCAGAAATACCTAGAATAAAACCAAGAAATATGTTTTCATTAATGCAAACATATTTCCTCAAATATCTGGTCAAAGGAATTTATATGGCAAGACTGAAGAAGAAGTGAGCTATCCTTTTCAGATAACAGAGGAACAAAACTAAATCAGATAACTTCTGAAACTCACACCAACTTCACTGAAATTTTGCTGAAACATTCTGCTGTGCCTTCAGCACAGACAGAAGTTTTGCAGCCAACATAATTTTAAAACTGAGATAAGTATGTGTGTGGGGGGAGGGAATAATAGAGCTTTCTATTAATGGAAAGCAGTCCGGCTGCAGCCTGAACTGTGGTGTCCTCCCTCCCCATAATCATGGCATTAATTACTTCATAGGTCAAATTATGCTTCTGTTTGAAAGAGTTTGGCCGTCTACGTGAATCAGGGCATGCATATTTAGATCTACTGTATCCTCCAGCATGGGCTTTTATTCTTGTTTGATGCATGCAGGCTACTAATTTAGTTTTTCATTGAAGATGGCTATTTTTTCCTCTCCTGCACAATGGCAGTCCAGTTCCAAAACATATAGGAAAAGCACACATTTAGTGAATCTGTGGGCAAGTATACTTCCTCCTTTGACCATATAGACAGGATTTTTCTTTAAAATAAAAAGGCTAAAACATGACTGAAACAATGCCCAAAGAGGAGAATAGAGACAGACAGTTAAAGGTGAGCTCATTAGATTTATAATAGCAGGGGACACTATCATCCTTTCCAGTCAACTACCCAGTTAGCAACAATGCTTATATCTCAAGAAGAGCCCAGGAGATCCTTCTTTAGAAAATAACAGTTTAGCTATTAATATATGGGGGAAACTGTAGCCATCCACTTCAGATATTGATAATAAATTACATTGTTCAGATATAAGACTACACACTCCAGGCAGGCAAACAGAAAAGCAGGTTTTTTTGTGTGTATCAGTGTTATTTAGAAGAGCTGCTTGGAAAAGTTTTAAGGAATTAGAGTGCTTCTGTCCAGAAAAACTAGCCAAGAGCTCTGAACAAAAATACTGCTCGTCATTTGAGAAATATTAAGAGCCTTGATGAGACAGTAGCTCAGGACTCACAGGGAAGGTGCTGCTTCTTATGCGAACCTGATACCACTGTTTGTGAGAACAACTTGTGAAATTACTTTGAATGTATCAGAAGACATAGAGAAAACATCAAAATATTGTAGCACATAGCAGGGCTTCTTCAATCAATGAAAGCCCTTTCACAGTAGCATTAGAATCATCTTTAAGAGGGCCAGTACTGACCCAGCAAGCCACCCACTAAAAACCAAGACAAGCAGTCTTGATCTCAGATTTTTTTAGAGGATTAGCTTGCTTCCATGTGAAAAGAGATGCAGGAATTTTGTTGTCCAAAACTTCAAATAAGAAACACAATGGGGTAGCAGGAAATAAGCCTGAAAATGCCAGGATTGATAACTTGAAACACATAAAAAAATAGCACGAGCTTGTTTTAAGACTTACTGTACTTCAGAGTCCTGGGATATTTCAGTCATCTGGCTGGTCTGCTGGTGTTGAGATAAATGGATTCAATGTGTTTATATTTGCCTCAGCCACGAAGGTTAGACATTTGTTTGTTTGTGTAATGAGAGCAAATATGCTCATAGTACCACAGCCATGGGAGCTGAGAGCTGTAGGAGCCCTTAAAAACCATGACCTTGTGGATAAGGTTGTAAGCATTGTCATGAGCGAGCTCCAAAGACATTTCTGAACTCTGTTCAAAATCCTTCTCTTCTGATTTCTGACTGAGCATGCAGTCCAAGAATTCCCACTGAAGCCTACAGAAGTTAAAATCCCTTTTACTTGAGGTGTTCAGTGCTTTGTAGGATCAGAGCATAAGCAAGGCTTACAAATGAATACAATCAGAGATTATTTTTTTTTTAACTGTACCTTTTTAACTGTATTGCAATCTTTAACACCATCTTTTAAAAAAAAGTCAGACTGTAAGAGGATAAGCATAATACAGCAAGTTTTAAAAATTCCCTGACTCCCTGGCACCACAGATTCAAGTCTCGGGGTCACTGAACCCTTCACCTTTCTCAGATAGATAAAATGACTACTGCAATATTTAATACAAGATAAGCCACACAAGCATTTGACTGGATTTGACCTCTCAGACAGCTTACAAACCCAAGAGCTTGTGTAACCTGAACCTCTGCAAGGAAATGGATATTTGTACATTCTCCTGTAGCTCCAAGAACTGGAGACTTTGGAAACATCAAATATCATAAGACATGCTGAAGGTGTTAGCTAGAAATACTGCTGAAGACACTTCTTGAGCTATATCCTCAAGTACCAATGGCCAAAGCTGCCATTCACCCAGGCAGGAATAACAGGCTGAGCTCTACAAGTCTGTAGAGCTGCAAAGTTCCCTTCCAGAGGCAGCTACACCTCAGAGACAAACAGCAGGCACATAAGAACACCAGACAGATCTACCAGGTCAGATCCTGCTCCTAAGTGACAGCAGGCTGCTTAGAGTTTTGCATGGGAAGCCTGGATGGGATCGCTGTTGTCCCAGGTCCATCACACTATTTCCACGTAACTCGGTGGCGTGGCAAACATCTTGCGTGGTCAGATGGATATACAAACATAAAGCTATGTCTTCACAACCAGAGAGTAAATCCACACAGTCAAGAACATCCACCTCACATGATTTTGCTGTCCCAAGTATTGTTCTGGTGGTGTAAACTCTGGTCTACCAGAGAAGGAGGGCAGGAGAAGAGAGAAGGCTGCAGGTGGGCAGTATGGACAGCCACAGGCCCAGCCAAACTCCACTAACTCTCCCAGTCTCCCTTAACCAGTTGCCCGGGAGTCCTTAAATTCTTCACACAGCTTTTGTACAAGTATTTCTACTGACATGAAGCACATATACCATTTCAGAGCATATTGCCCCTGTGCTCCCATGTGACAAGGTTTCTCTCAGTGGCTACTGTCACAAAAGAAAGTCATGCCTGAGGAGAAGTACTCACAGTCTGCCCGCCAGCTTAGTTTAGGCTTCTCATGTACCAGCAGATACTGTCATTCATATTACTGTGGCACCCAAATCTGCTCTGAAAAAAGTTGTTATCTGTTGGTAAGGACACACATGGCTTGTCTGCAAATGGGGTCTGGTAGTGTTACATGCAGACTAGGAACAGTGGAAAATTCTGAAGTGCAGACAACCTCAGACAGACACAGAAATAATCCACCAAATGTCAACAAACTTATGCAAAGCATTCCTGTTTCAGAAGCAGTAATTCCTTATGAAAGTATTTCCATTTTATACTTTATACTTCAAGGTGCACTTCAAATGTCTCTAAAAGTCCAGGACAAAAATTCTTGTCTTAATCCAAATGTCCTCTAAATAGCAATGGAATTTTGAAATTGCCTGTAGAATGTCAGAAACCTGGGGACTTTTTTTCCCCTTCTGTTGTGGCATCAGCAGAAAATGTAGATGACACAAATTCAAACTGCACAGGTGGAACTAACATTCCCCTCCTAGCTGGGTTTTAAACAACAGAGATGTGTGTCTTGTTTAGTATGATTTATGAAGGTTTCTGGGGAAGCTGGGACCACGTCAAACCACTTTGACTAAGAAATAAACAAAACCACTGCAAAAAAAAAAGGAAAAATTATTAAATGTAAATTAATGAAGAATTTTTAAATGTTCTTAATGCTATGCTTATTTGGTAAAAAGAAAAAATAATTAGAAAATAATAATTAGAAAATCGATTATTTTCACTATAGTTGCATTTGTCTGTACAAAAAAAATTAATTCCTGTTCCAATTTGTTCCTAACACAGCATTGTTTGTATTAGAAAGTGTCAGGAAAATTTGTGGTATTGTTTGTGATTGAGGCTATCTAATCAAGGACATATTTTTGGTACTGAAAACAAGTACAGTAATAGAATTTTATCTAGCCCA
>VZRN01005637.1:347273-364918 GCA_013397935.1 Dasyornis broadbenti | reverse complement strand
TTTTTTTTTTTTTCTTTAAGAATGGAAAGTATGGTACACTACAGATCACATCTGGTTATGATGAACTGGAATAAACTTCTATTTGCGTGTTTATTTTTCTTTTTCTAAATGATTGTCAATGGGGATTATTTTTCCTCATTCTGACTGAAGTTGCATGAACTCTTCCATCTGTTATTGCAAGTTGATTCAAGAATTTATGTCTTAACCATTTCACATTACACAATTCAACATTTAAAAGAGGTGGAATCAAACTAATCTATTGCTTTTGTAGTATTAAAATTGATGCTAACCAGCACAGTCCCAAATCTGAAAACACTTGCCTTAAGTTATGCAAATAGTCACAATTACTTCAGCATGTCCACTGTCATACTTAAATATGTGTGGTTTCAGGATCAGGAACTTGGTGAGTCTTCACCAGCTCTGTGCCTGTGCATTCTGCAGGTATCTGTTGGCTGCAAAATGCTCCTGCAGAGGAAGAGATGAAATCCACAGGCTGGGCAACTGCTTGCAAGATGGATAAATACAATCAGCTTGCCAGAGGTATTTCCTTTGCGTCAGATTGTTGCAGTCAGAAACAACCTGTGCCTTCAAAGGCAACAATTCAAGGTGGCTAAGATCAGTTTCCTCAATCTGGCATAAACAGGTATTAGGTATTATTTTCCTGACAAAGACAACGAGCTGACCTAGATTCAGATGCAAAGGTTATTTCTGTGTAAATGTTACCTGTATTACTAAAGTTACAGGATGCTTTTAAAATCAAAATTAATATTGCATGGTAATGGTTCTAAATATGTATGTAATGAACAACAGGTTGCCCATAAGATCTGAGATCTGCTGACCCTGATGGCAGTGACAATAAACTGCTGCTGCTATAGTTCAGGCTGACAAAGGGACAAATATGACATTGCTAAGGAGCAAGTCACCTGCTCACTTTCTTCTTGTTACCTGTAACTCAGCACTAACTGCGTGTTACTGCCTAGTATGCAAATGCCATGCTTTCAATATAAACACATACATAAATCTATATGTATTTCACATATATAACACACACACACATACATGAAAAAAAATAGTCTAGATGAGGATTCCTTGGACTTCTAGAATTTGCAAAGACCTCTCACTGCATTCTTCCAAAATGCACAGCTCTGAGTTAATTGGTTTCAGTAATTTTACCCAAGCAAAGTTTTTCTTTCACTTCTGCTTGGATGATTTTTTGAACTGAGCTTCTAAGTGAGCTCTGTTCCAGCCATGGATAAGCCAGTTACAGTTAAATGCCACCCTTTCCATAAGCTGCTGTTGTATGCATTACTCACCACATTGATTTGCTAGATGAAGCCCAGTAAGATGACAGAGTTCCTGTGACAGCAGAAGACAAGGCATTACTGAGTTAATTTCTACTGCACTTCCCTCAAGGGAGCAGTGAACTCGTATTTGAGCTGATGGTGGGACAGACTCCAGCTCTTCTCCTGTGAACATATTTCAAATGGGACGAGACAATGTTTCCAACCCTTTGTTGCAAGGGGCTTCTTACACCAAGGATTCATTCTGAAAACTTTCATGTTAACACAGTGACTTGTGGTGTGGTGTTGGGACTTTATGTTCTGTGGTTATCTTACTATATATTATCTTAACCTTTTTTCCCTTTTGACCAAGCTGGTTATGGTAATGTTAACAAGGTGATGACACCCCAGAGCTGTGCCTCTTTTCTCCACATTACTTAATTTGCATGCAACAAACGATATATATTAAAAATAAAGAAGAAATCCACTTTTAAATATTGCCTTAGGATGTTCACCTAAAGCAATGATTCCCTGGGAAAAAAAAAAAAAAAAAGGTGATAATAATTTTAATATAATGGCAAGATCTGAGGAAGTTAGTGATCATTTGATTTTATAGTAGCCAATAGTAACTGAGTATTTCAAACCAGATGTTACATTTTAATGTAGACATCAAATAGACATGTTCTCTGTCCCAAGATCATAAAACAGAGAAAGGAAAGAAAACTACGAAGGAGATTTCAAAATTTCAGTGACATTTAGGTGAGCAGGTTTTGTGCATGTTGAATATTTTTGTACCTTTGGAAATTGTGCCTTTCATAAAATAATTGTGGGGTTTTTTCAGGTATCTTAATAATGGTAATAATGGAATTAATTTTATTTGGGGTTTTCTTACTGAAAAATTAACATATTTAGTTCTGATATACTTAATAATATGCTCTGAGGAGCAAAATTAAGGAGGCAAGGGTATGTGAAAACAGGGTCAAGCATGAAAGTTCTCTTAGCATAACAGCATTCCAGTGGAACCAGCTTAAGAGTCAGGAGCACAGGAGAGACAACCTGAAGAAACTTGGCCCATCTTCTCCCTCTCAATAAGCAGAGTTCAAACACAGTGAGAATCAGCAAACAGAAGCTTCAAAATATTTACACATATGCAGACAGAGAAGGAAAGTTCACATCCATAATGAATGGTCATTAGAAAAAAAAAATCAAAGCAAAATGAAAGCATATTTTAAAATGAAGCTGAATTGAAACTACGGCTGACTACAGCTGCTTTTCATGGCTGAGTCAAAAATTTGGCCCTACTCTAGTTAAACCATAATCTGACAGACAGACTCCTTTTATTACAATTCTCTGCTGAATCATTTAGTTTGTGGAGGAAGCATGGTTCTGGCATCATATTTTAAATTATGATAACTATGAGATCATTCTTATGATGTAAAGGTAATATCAGGCTCATTTACTAATCTCCATGGTTTGCCCAGGCTATTTTTTTTTGGCCAGGAAACACGCATGCTACAACATTTAGCAGCCTGTAAGACTTACAACAGCAGTAGTAGTACATTAGTTGCCTTCTCAAAAAGCCCTTGCAGGGTGTGTAATCATCTTAAACTCCATGGGTTCTTTTCCATTTTACAAATGAAGAATCTTAGAAGGTTTTTGCTACTGACAATATTATACAGTGTTCAAACTTGTCAGTGACATAAATAAGTGGATCCCAAACAGCGGAGCACATACAAGCAGCTGTATATAAATGACTTCTGTGTAGTAGATGATGAAAAATTCTTTGTGGTAGACAATGTAAAATTGCCACTGCCAATGAACAGACTATTTAAGATTATGGACTCCAAAGTGGGGTACACCCAAGACAGACCATTGGGATAAAGGAAAAAATTCTTTATGTGTGTACCACTGATAAATAATTTTTAAAAAATAATTTAATATATTTCATCTTTGATTCATTCTTTTTAAATATGTTTTGTGCATGTTTTATAACATATATAATTGATTAGTACAATAGCACATATTTATAATTTATAAATAAATAAATTATTGCACATAGAGCGGGGGTGCATTTTTTTGCTGATAGGGATACATGAGAAAGTTTGGAGACCAGCATTTAAGGATCAGTCCCTAACTGACCAAAGCGGAACTCCCATTATTTGACAATTCTTCTCTAAAAGGTTGACAAATGTCTCTTGGGACTTCTTGCAAAGATCAGTGAAACAAATGGAAGTGTTTTGTAAAAATTTCAAGTGGGTTTGGATCAGGCCTGTAAGAATTACAGCAGCAGAGGTAAGAGGAGGTATCTGTCGCTCCTGAATCCTGTTCATACAGTGCTGCTGACATTGCTCTCCAGAAAGTATTGTATAGATGCAGAAGAAGTAAAATGCTTATGTGTAATTCTGCATAGCAAAGGAATAGTTTTATGGTGAATAAAGTACTGATATGGGGCAAGATAAACATTTATTGGATCACAGTAAAGGTTACAGTTACCAAAACAAATGTAGCTGTCAGCTCTGTACTTTTTCTAGCACTACACAATGTAATCATAACAAGAAGAACACTTGACACTGCTGTTATAAAATAACTGAATGCACAGCCCACTAGTTTTGACAAACAATTGCATTCTAACATCCTGAAAAAGGAAGCCATCTTATTCCTTAGCCTGTGACTTGTCCACGCAGGGCACAGCAGGGCACTTTGTGGTGTGAGGCACAGCCCTCTCCTGCCATGGATTTCCTTTATTATTGGCGGCTATGTCTGGATGGCATTGACCAGCACCAGCTTCTCACTGACCTCGGGCCCACAGCCTGGACAGGAGGTGTGCTCACCCTTGATGTCAATCAGGCAGCTCAAAGGCATGTTCTTTTCTTGGATCTGAATGATTAGGAAGGGCACCTGAAATACAGCTATTGCTGCCGCCACACTCTAGAAATGTGGCAATGTAATGCAACACTTTTATGCACCAGAAATGATTCTATAAAACAAGGCAGGTGCATTTATTCAAATGTCTAAAATCAATCATCAGCTACCAGGAATAGACATGTCTGAGAAGCTATTGTTTATCCTACTTAGTTTCAGTAGTGACTTCACTGGAGGTCTGTCTCTAACACATGTAAGTGCATGGGAGGCTCAGGATGAAGCAGTTTAGAGCATCAGCATATTTTTCTTGCTGTGAACCTCCCTCCACTAATTGAAACTTCCTTTCAGTTCTCTTAGCTGGCTTGTGGGCTCCATATGGATCTACTCCATTGTACCATATGCAAAAAGATGACTGACACTTCCAGGACATTTTTAATGTAATAAAACACATGGTTATTAATAGTACTTACTTATAGAGGATATCACTGAAATTGCATGAGCTCTGGAAAAATGCACTAATATAAAACCAGGGCAACATTTTAGCACTGACACACTACTAGTCCATTTTTGTTAGTATATCAATAGGACATTGACTGATGGGTCTGCACTGGACTGTTCTCTAGGCACTGCCACACTTGTGCTGTGGCTGGCCCTGTAATTTCGATGTATGCACAAGGGAGGGACTCAAATGATTCCAGAGGGTGCAGAGGGGCTCATTCATTAGTCTGGCCTCATAAAAACTTACTCTACTGCAAGCATCGAACTGGCTACACCTATTTTAATGCAATTAAAAGACTGCATAAATCAATGTCACAACAAATATTCCCCTTTAGACATCCACTAATGATCTTAGCTCTTAGGAGAGAGCTTTGCTTTCCATTCCTGAGTGTCAGGTCACTACATCTGATTGGCCTTCAAGAGGCAGCAGAAGCCAGATCCTGGATAGTCAAGTGGCTACAGGTACTCTATGGCATCACCAAGCCACTGTAGCTTTGGCAGCTGCCCAACATACTTGCTTCTCTCCATGATCCTGGCAGAGCAGGTGTGCTGGCTTTTTTTGGGGGACTTATCTCTTTTCATAGTTAGCTGATATGGATCTATGTTTTGGGGTTGTGCTGGAAACAGTGTTGATAACACAGGGATGTTTCTGTTACTGCTGAGCAGGGCTTACACAGAGCCAAGGCCTTTCCTGCCTCTCACTCCACCCCAGCAGTGAGGGGGCGGGGACAGAACAAGGAGCTGGCAGGCGACACAGCTGAGACAGGTGATTCCAACTGACCCAAGGGATATCCCATAACATATGGAGTCATGCTCAGCATGTAAAATTGGGGAAGGAATAATCGGGGGGGATATTCAGAGTGATGGAGTTTGTCTTCCCAAGTCACCATTACACGTGATGGAGCCTGGATTTCCTGGGAATGGCCAAACACCTGCCTGCCCTTGGGAAGTGATGAATTAATTCCTTATTTTACTTTGCTTGCACCTGTGGCTTTTGCTTTACCTATTAAACTGCCTTCATCTCAACCCATGAATTTTCTCACTTTTACCCTTCCAATTCTCTCCCCCATCACACCAGCGGGGGAGTAGGGAAGTGGCTGTGTGGAGTTAAACCACCATAGCAGGCAATACTGACAATTCTTGCATCTCACTGCTGTCCTGCCTCAAAGATCACTGCTATTGTTAGTGTAGCAAAGAGGCCCTGATGCTGCCTCCAAGCCCTTTACCATGACAATATATGTCCCATTACGCACTTTTTATAAAAGGGGAGTCACAAAATGTTTAGGTGGCTTATCCAGGATCCAAAGCAGCATCAAAGTGGTAATTCTTACATAACTCTTGGGAAAAAGCAGCATATTTGACTGAATCATGATGCCTCCCAACCATAAATTATGATACTTGGATTCAGCACTTTCAGATCTATAAGCTGTTTGGTCCCAGACTGATGACTAATGAAATAAACTCCTTTTATCCTCCAAAATCTAAAGAGAAATAGGGTATATTTCAAGCTTATTTTATGAACAAGGCCATTGTGGAACAGATGAAAAGCTGGTGGTTCCCAGGAAACTTTTCATTATACGCTTAACTAGGTAATTTTCTGGAGACATCCATATGGTATTAAAAATAAGAACTCCAATGAAACAGAGACTGGCAGAATCACACCATGCAGAAATGGACTAGGTCAAACTCATATATGCCCATCCACAACCAAGAGCCCACCCCCCCCCACCACCCACAAAGCCCTGTGGGCTGCACATTAGGTAGGGCAAGGCTGCTGAGGCTTCAGAAGGAGGTCTGCCACACACAGACAGGTGCATCCCAAAGCACAGATCACTCCAGGTTCATCCTTTGCCTCTTCACCAACAGCACCGCGATCTGCCATTCACAGAGGTGAATAAGGGGAAGGGCACAAAGCCCGCTGGACACCTTCATAAGGTTTATGTTTATCTGAACACAGTTTCTTTCATTGTTTTATAGTCTGGAGCATGTCAACAGGAGATAAAGAGGAAAGATGACTGAGGAATTAAATTATCTGTAGTGCTGAGCAAGCCTATTTCAGCCCACTGTGGTTTAAATTTGTCACCTGACATGATAAGGTAACCTTTTCTAAGTTATGTTACTTTTCAGCTCAAGATGCACCTGCCTGGGAAGGCCTAACATAACCTCATTATAGGGGACAGTGCACGACCCAGCACTGAGGTTAATATCAATGTGTTCCCCTGGAGCCAGGACTGTGGTCCCTCATGACCATCACCCTCTGGATGTTGTTACTCTAAACACTGACACCCTAATTGATAAACACAATCAGTCCGTTTCAGACCTCAGAGACAAGCAGCTAGAATTTGAGATAGCTATCCTTTGATAGGCAAGGAGGGCAATTTTTATTTTTTCTTTTGCACATTAGGTGTCGGCAGAACTTTAACGAATCTTCATGTGATGTCAGTGGTTCACAGATAGAGCTGCAGTGCTTGAAGGAAATAGGTTATCTGTTCCCACTGTGAGCTGCTAGTTCTGAGGAGAGTGTTTGATGCAGGTCTGAATAACTGTGCAATCTGAATTTGAAAGGACCATTAACCAGGAAAAATTAACAAAATACTTTGAAAAGACTGAGCTTGGCTGGCCAGTTTTCCAGCTATGACCTTTAATTCTCCATAAAGAGAAGGTGCTCCAAAAAAACCCAAACATTCTCACCAATCTGGTTAATTAAACAGAATGGCAAATGATGCCACATATGTGGAAGCAATCCAAAAACAGTTTGGGTGGAAGAAAAGAAATTGTGGTTATAACCCAGTATTACTTAAAGTAAAAGAAAAATAAGCATATGGTATAATATTTCATGAACCTGTGAGAGTAGTGTAGATATGTAATTGCACTAAACATATATAAATATTGCACTAAACACTGTAAATAAAAATAAACTGTGAAAGAAATAATTTTTTCCCTAAAAAATGTTATCAGAATACTCAGCATACAAATATATATCTAGGGAGAGAGTGTAGGAACGCTAGCCAAGTCTTGTAACTTGTAATCCATACTAAGTTACTTATATGAGACTCAAACTGATTAGTGCAGATTAGCTGGTCACATCTGACTGTCCTGATCTAGCAGTGATGTTGTCTGACTGTGCAGCCCAAGAACAAATTAAACCAACAGCACTGCCAAGATAAGATATCAGCATTAGATTCTCTTGGTCGCTTGCTGTCTCTAGAGGTGAAATTTGGAAATGAAACGTTCAAAAAAATGAAGCTTTGGTACAGGCAAACCATGGAATTTATGTTGAAAATAAATGTCTTTTGATCCTGCCTGTTGATCCTATTGATTAATTAAAGGCTCAGGTATAAATTGAGTGCCCCTTTCCCTTAATGTCTTAAGAAGGATAACAGGAATACAGTATGAAAAGTGATTTAAATTGGCCCATTTCCAGTCATTGCCCTTAAACCTGGCAGAGTGAAAAGACAGGCATCTGCAGGTCCTGTCACAAATCTGAAATCTCTACGTTATTCCATCAGTCAGCTGTGTTCTGTAGTATTACAACCATAGCTAGTATTTGTAAATAAGAAGTTGTGGTTGTAGAAGTTAATTTCTATTAAAATTATTTAAGAGATCTCATGATAACTTTTACAACTTCACACAGGACATAATCTACTGCTAAACTGTAAAAAATACGTCCTGCTTCTGACTGTATCCTCACAGTGCCATGGCATCCTGCTGCTAATACTTACAGTGATAAATCTAAGTTTAGGCTTGAAGAATTAGATCATGCTTCCTTTTCCCTTTCCTCACACTAGAAGGTGTGTCCTCCTTACCTAAGTACTTGGTTGAATAACTCCTGGCTGTTCAGCAGGAGCCATTATGTTCTCTTTCATCAGCAGGAAATGATGAGCTCCTGGTCCAGTACACAATTATTTAAAAATTGTATTATCATAGCACCTAATGGTCCCAGTCATGGACCATCACCCTCTTGCATTTGGCACTGGACAAGCACATTCAGAGGCAAAGTGCACAGGCAAAGTACATTCCCCAGATAATTTTCAATTCAGTTATGAATAAAGATACAATAGAGGGATATCACGGAAAGCACAAACAAACGAGATTGGTTGATGTAATACAGTAGATTGAAAAATGTTGCCTTGATGTGACTCTTCTTCCACATTTCAATCTTCCAAAAATCATTAAAAATAGTTAAAATCCCTTGATTTCTTCCCTAATAATTCTTTCCCAGGTGACCATATGCCACAGGGATGCTGCATGATCACAAATGGGAAAAATACCAAAGATCATAAGGTGAATGAGTCATAAAGCAGCAAGACATGTTCTAAAAATATTTACAAATCCTTAGTTAGGAAAAAAAAAGGCTGCTGCAAATAGTACTTCTTGGACAACAGGATTCTTTGTGTGGACAAACAGCACATATAACACAAGTAATGGCAAGCTTTTCATGTGAGATCATGAATGTCTCACTCCTGAATTTCTTCTTCAATTTTTGCTTAAACTATCCTGAGTCTTACACATGGAGAAGGAACAAGCTTAATCGGGGCAACTATAAGCCTTTCATCAATTCAATTATCCGGTAAAGGGCTCACTCGTTGAACTTAGCCGTAAAATGTTAGAGTCGCAGAGCTGCTCCTGTCTATCAGCTTGTGTCCCTGAATTCTTTGTACCCTTAGGGATGTTTTATCTTTTGAGAAATGTGACAGTCTGCCTTTGGAAACTGGCCTCAACACAGCTCCATAACCAATATATTGACAGATATAAGGTAGAGTGGAAAGTGAAGCAGTTCACAACTTGTATCTGTCAAGCTGCTTTCCTCTCCAGACACAGGACCTTTAAAAGTTATTACAGGACCTTTAAAACCATTACCTTACATTAATGACATCAGATTTTTTTTTTTTCCCCCCCCCCAGGATCTATGGCTCTACATCAGTATCACACTGTATCTCACTTCCCAGTATTTTTACTTTTTGGAAAATATACTTAAAATATTATCATAAATCTAAACATACACAGAGAGCTTATCTTCGAAATGTTCCTTTGCTGTTGGAAGAAAAGTCTTAAAATGGGAGAAGAATTCACTGATACTGCCAGTATTTCTGCCATTTTCTACTGAAATGTGACTTGATTATTTCTGTATGTAAACTTCAATTTGCAGTTTTGCTTCCTTTCATTTCAAAGTGGGATGAAGTGAGATATGTTTAGAAGTAAATTAAACCAAATCACATCACCTCTAAGAATATACTAACTTACAAAAATTAAATTCAAAAGAACACAGGACTAGCTGTGGAATATTACAGGCATCATCATGAGGGCAACCTTCATTTCTGATTTTGCAGGACACACAGATATGCAGCTGTACTGACATTTTTGGGATAACACTATACACGTTGTTCAATGCTGTGATTTCTGTGTGTGTTACCTTACTTGAATATCACTGTTTCTGTGCCCCAGCGCCCTGGTTAGGACAACATGATGGTTCAGAGCCTCCTGAAAACCATTTTCGTTTAAAATCAGGATTTCTGCAAAGATAATAGAAAACAATGTAATTACTTATGTTGTTCTATTCCTCCTTATTTCAATCCCTTCAAGATCAAACTGCCAAAATACCAAAGGACATAATATCCAAAGTTGATTTTCTGAAATTTTAGCTTTGAGGAAGCAACTCTCTTGAGGAGATAGTTGTATCTATATATATGACAATGTATTTTAATTTCCTGTCTTTAACCAAAGTCACCAGACTAATGCTAATACAATGTACTTACTAGACCTTGAGATTTCTTGCTGTTTTATAACCTTTTTATCTTATGCTCTTGTATATGATGTTTAAGAATTGTGCACCTTCAGAATGACATGATAAAAGCTTTCAGTCAGGAGTTGGGAGCATATTAAAGAAATGCACATTTTAAATCAGCCTTTAAAATCACTGTCAAATATTTCCTAGACAAAGTAGTAAATTCTCTGGTCTAATGCAGAATGAAATCCTTATGTTTTGGTACTGGGTTCCTGTCCTTTCTCTCAATGAAATAATCATGTGTCCAGCTAATGGTGGACTATATTGCTGTCAATATCACTTTCAAGTTATTAGGTCCAATCAATGCTGGATAAAAGGAAAAAGGGTGGTCAACAGGCAATCTGGCTTTCAGTTTAACACTCCCTTGAGGATTTTCATTATCCTTTCCTTTTCTGTTCTCAAGGTTAGCTCTAGCTAGACTATTTGTAGCTTCAGCTTCCTGGAGATAATGCACATCCACAATAGCCTTGCTCCTCCAACGTCACAGTGCCCTTCCACCTGAGTAAGCAGAGTCCTGTCTTTTTTCTATTATTTGTGACCTTTTCCTGGGTTAAAAGGTGACTTCTGAAGCAGACAGGTTTCACTTCTTATGGTGATTGCAGTGCAAAAAGCACGCTCCTACCTTGTTAGAAGTGACATCACTGTACATTAAAGACATCATATCTCCTTTCATATTAAAATGCCTGTCAGTTCTACTGCTTGCAGGCTGTAAATCTGCCACAGTATCCCGTGCTTGGGAGCTTTCATTATGAAAATAGGGAAGATAAGCGCTCAGCTTTACTGTCAAAAGGAAAAAAGTAGTCTGGTAGTAATGAGGTTACTTTAAAAATAAACACATGATTCCTTAAACATAGATTAGTTGATATGGGGCAATTTTTGAAAGCAATCTTTTTTATTTTAATTCCTAAAAAAAATCAAGCTTAAAAAAATAGTATGAGTAAAGCATGCATATACAGTACTGTAGAATTTATTAATGCATGGATTTTGCACTTGCTCACACAGTAAATCATTAGATTTTCCTTTGACTTTGGCTTTCCAGCCTTGAGAGAAATGACATGCTACAATTTATCCTGTTTTTCATCTTTATATCATACAGATACAAAAAGACTTGTATGTTCTGCAAGACAGTGACAACACTCAGCTGTTGTGCATTTGACTGTAGAAAATACAGTCAGTAGATAAATACCTCCTAATCAGCAAAGAAAATATAAACAATTATTGATCATTTTGTCTCATGGCATCATTAGGATCTTAATAATACCTTCCTATTACATAAAGTTTTCATCCATTGATCTGAAAACACTTTAGATATATAATTCTTTCTGTTTTACAGAGGAGAAGGTGAGACACAGAGAGGTGGGATGACCTGTCTCAACATTTAAGAGCAACTCAACAGCAGGAGTGAGAACAGATCCTTCTTCTCTGGACAAACCTGTTGACACTTGACTTGCTCATTTCAAACTTGAAATTTGCACTGCTTGTGGGTGTAACCCTGAGTTGTTTGCACAGCATATGATTATTCATTTATTATTCATTATTCAACAATGGGCTGAAATTATCACGGATATTTCTTTATTTTATAAAAACCCCCCGATTAAAAATCTCCTTATCTATTTTGTGCGAAAATACTAACCCACTGTTATTCCCCACTTCCACTGGAATTCCCTCCAGCTGAGGAAACTTCAACATGTGAACAGAGCACGTGTATTTTCAAATTTCATCTTCCAAATGACATACTCCATTGTTGATACTCTGTTTGAGGAGCCGAAATGAGCAGTTTAAGAGTTATTTATGGACGATAATGCCTTTCACCTCCAAGGCATTGATTTTAATGTCCAAACCCTACATCCAGAGACAGGAATATATATTTAGGCTGTCCTGTGTGCATTATGTGAAATCAATTGGTAATGTCAGTACCAAGTAGACAAGCACATAGGTGAAAGCCATGGGGGGGAATAGAAACCCTAACAAAATAAAAATAGAAAAAGGAAAAAAAGAAAGAAAATTATTTGGATGGGGAAGGTGAATGCATAGGAAAAACATAGTAGCTGAGGAGGTGACATGGTTGGGATATGGTTTGATGAGGCAAGACCAGAGGATTGCACATATGTCATAGAGGAAAAAAGAGCATGTGACACTCAATGGAGCTGGAAATTAAATGAAACAAGAAACCAAAGAAAAGTGTGTGAATACAGAGTGCTTCTTCACCTTCCAGTTTCTCCTGGAAGCAGAGAGGATTTTCTTCCTCTTCTCTGTAGAATGAAGTCCTCTGCTGATGCAGAGCAGAGCAGAGAGAAGTAATGAGAGCTGTAGTTCTTTAACGATCCAAGTCATAAGGATTTATAACCCGTTTTACAGCAATGTTGCCAACACCTTCCTGGCCATAAAAGCCCGCAAGGACTGATCAGGCTTCTGTATCATCTGTCTTCTGCTCAGAAGAGGCTTTTGAAGCTTTGCAGATCCACAGTCACAAACCCTGTCTATGCTGAGTGCTTTCATAGCATGCCCCACTGTTTCCAACATCCGTGCAGGTCCAGCAGCAGCAGCAAGGGTGAGATTTTTAATGCCAGGTGGTCTGGATTGCTACAGGCACTTTATGCTACTGCTCTCTCCATTTTCTAGGTAGGATCAGGTGAGCAAGAAAAGATGGGTGGTGTTTTTTGCCCTGAAGCTCCTACAATTCCTAGGAGTGGTGGAGCTGCACTGATGGCACAGATGGCAGTTTTGCCTGAAAGGCGTAAACCAGACTGTGGAACAGTGAGTCAGTTGCCCTGCATCATTCCTCCCTCCTAGAAGATAACATTCCCTCAAACCTGTTATTGCAGATCTGGAAGAGTTAGTACCTAACCTTCAATATTGTTTTATATAAATCTTCCAGGAATATATTTTTTCTTGTAAAAGCAGACAAGACTGAAGTATAGAGGAATATTTTCCAGCATGTGTGAACACCAGGGAATCAGATCTGAACATTGTGTTTGAGGTTATACTACCTCTGAAACTGCAGGCCCTGGGGACTGGGTCACAGGCAGTCACACCAGATTGACAGATCTATATTTATAGATAGCATCTTTATTTTCACTAGTGTATCCATTGAATTTATAATAGAGTTTAAAAGACAAGAGAGTTGTATAATGTACCCTGTGAAAAACTAACTTTTGACTTAATATGGAACTTTATGCTACTGTTCCATTCCTAGCAAAACAGTTTATTTAATATATACACAGCTTCTAGTTCTCCCTTTTGATTTTACCCATTTTTGTTGTTACATTACAAAACAATACCATTCTATTTCATTTTCTTAACCTCAGAAATAATGGCCTTTTAGTCAATGGCCAAAAATTGGGGCCCATTGGAAAACACCAGCTTACAAATACTCTGGGAGTGACCTAACATTGACATTAAATCACACTTTATTTCTAAAGAAATTGATCTCTCCTCTTAGCAAAGGCACACAGTGATTAGAACATAATTCCCATTATTTTAAATACTTAAGGTGGCTGAACACCCTTTAATCTTTCTTCTTCACTGAAATTCAGGACAAGATATGTATTGTTCTTACCACACTACAAATTAGATCTGACTTATGTTTTCTTCATATCCCCAAGCCTGCATCAGAAGCATTTCTAGGCAGCTGGGAACTAACTTTGCAGATGTTTTGCACCAGCAGGTCAATTTAAAGTGACCACTCCAACTCATGTCTGTGCTTAAACTTGATACCAGAGTTTTCAACCTGAAGTACTGAATCAGCTTCATCAAACCGGCTATGGAAAAGCTTACACTGAAATATCATCTGGAATTGATACTCCACAAGGAAAAAAATAAAGAATGTGTGTTTGCTCTAATGCAAATATTCTGCAAGTCTAAGCACAAAAATCTTTGTTCCAATTCTATCATATTTTATGACAAAATCTAGCTAAGTGGTGCAAAAAGGAATCAAGTGGGGCTTCCAGCCTTCACTTAATAGAAAGCACAAATCTGACATGATCTGTCACACTGTATTTTAACTGGACAGAAAGTAGGAGAGACAAACATGTGACAAAAGATCATCATGTCACTTAAGCCATATAGGAGGAGATGAACATCTCAAGGTGGTGAGCACAGCATAAGAAGTTGAAGACAACAGAATTTTGTTAGGCTTTTCTGTCTCAAATCTGCAGCACAAACCCAATACTTAATTGAGTAAGGTTCCATTTTAAAATACATTAACTTTTTAATTGAGAACATGGCAGGATATCAATGGTTCTGATGATCTTAGCACAGCATAGAAAATAATGCTGGATACCTAAGCCTCCATTTGAAGTTTTACTGTATAGGCACAGACAGACTATCATTCACATGCTGAAAGGCTTGAACTCTCCCATCCAAATGCATGCGAAGGGGAGTATCAGACCTCTTAATGCTCATGAAAGTGCTGCTCCCTTGGGAAGCCAAGGAGAGCACTCCCAGGAACTTGAAGGCGTTTAAGTGAACATTGAAAGCTTCCGAGGATCTTCCCTTTCTTTTGTATGGAACTGAAAGTGTAGGAGACAGAGAGAAAGCCTCAGGCTGAGTTCTTACACTAGTCTCCCCTGCTGCCTTGAAGAACTGCTGACAGTTGCTTGTTCACCAGCAAGTTTGCAGAGGAGGAAAAAGATACCCAATACCTTCTTTCTTTCTCTTGCTTCTTCATGAGCCCTTCAATTCTTTAATGTCCTATTCCTCACACTCAGAAAATCAGAAGAAGACTTCTAAGAAGTACAGATCAGAGCAAAAGAACACAGCTCCAGAAGGAAGGTTTTGAGACCTCAGGTGTATTTTCAGTAACTTACAGAGGCATCCTTAGTGTGCAGAAGTAATTAGCAAAATTTCTGCTGGCTTCAGTGAGAGCAGAATTTTGCCTTCCACCTCTCCAACCCCAGAAATGTACTACTCTGTTTTCTTCAGGGCCTTCAGGAAACCCTGCAATAGCAGTGCTAGTCTTGAATTGCATAGCTTCTCCACCTCAACACTATTTCATGGTGGCTGATATCTCGTTCTGCCTCCCCATTCTCAGAGGCTCTGAGCAAGAAAAGTCTCCCTGGATTTGGAACTTGATCTTGGCCTCTTATTTTATTACATAATTTAAAAAAACCTCCAAAATTATTTTTTTTTTCTAACCTCAGAAGGTATCAAAGTTAATTGTTAAATCATATGGTATGCTGTAATTGGGGCGAGAATTGATTTGTCCTCTCTGACACAAGTTTCAGTTGAGGACGGTTTAAAGATTGTGGCTTTTATTCATCTACTAGTTGTAGCTGGGTATTGTTCAGGCTGAATTCAAAATGTGCCACAGACATTCTTTTGTCATCTGGATTGTTGTTCATCTGCACTTAACTTATATGAATGATGTGCAATTCACAGGAAAAGGAAAAACTGGATACTCCTGACCCATTCTGTGTTCTGTAGCCATCTCACTCTGAAAATGCTTTTATTTCAAGTAGCTGGGAGAGAAAAACCTTCCTAACTTTGAAGTGGATTTTATTGCATTGATATGAGAAAGAGAGAGAGAGTCTCAAATCCCATTTCATTTTTAAAGTTAACTGTAAAGTTTTAATTAGGTCTTCTGAACAAGGATTCTGTGATACTTTATGTTTAAAAGCTGGCAATAGTACACGATCCACAGAGTTCCATCTTAAAGTTCAGTTGACAAAGGCCCACACAACTCTTTTCTTTGTAACTCTGTAACCGTTTATGTTTGAGGTGAAGATGTTAATATGGAAATTTTGTGAGCTGGGAATGACTACGAACTCTATCATTGTAATTTATGACCTTTCATCTGAGGCCAAATGTAAAGGCAATAGCAATTGTTCTATATCTCAAGGCCAGCACATAGCAGATGTGTGAAATTTGGAGTGCTAGACATAAACTTTTATTACCAAATTATAAATAATTTCTATCACTTACAATGTTCACCTTTCAAGTTCATCTTGATTAAAACGCAAGGGCAGCATCTCGCTGATTTCCATGAGTTATACAGCTGAAAAAGCTCTGCCACGGTACACTAGGGAAGAATAAAGCAATGCAGTATTTAAAAGAGTCTACTGATAGCCAGGTATGCAACATTTTAGATCAAAATGCTGTTTCATCTACCTGACAAACAAACAAAAGATAATCATTAGCCAATGACATCTGAATTCTATTTTCAGTCTTGGAGCTTTGGAATCCTTAAGGAGTCCATTTAAGGCTAATTTACCCCTAGGAACAGCACATGAGACTGCTTTGAGACCTGCGGCAAACCAAGGAAAATTACTCAAGATTTGGGTTCATGACTTCATCTCAAACTATGGAAGAGGGGAGCTAAGGATACAGAACTTGCCAATCTCAATGCCCATGATTCAAATACGATGTGTTTGTGAGGTTCACAGGCTGTGAAGCAGGAAAGCACAAGGATTTTGTTGACTGACAGCAGACAATCAAGGTATCCACACACACAGAAAGTGTAATTAAGTATAAGCCTCAGCTAGCTAGAAAGCAGCCTATTGAGCAGAAGGCAGAACAGCTCATCAGTTTTTGATGGCTTGGAAAAAAAGAAAGACAAGCTCTGAAGACAAATTCGTAAGGAAAAAAACAACGAGGAAGGCTCACAAAACAAAGTGTCCCTGGTTGGATTTGCAAAATTGCCATGCAAATTTACCAGCCCAGGCACGAAAGTTTTATTTGCCCAATCTTTATACTGGAGATGGGTAACAACAAAAACAGGAATATCCCCTTATCAAAGCATTACTCATTGAAGCCAGGCAGCCAAATAAAACTTTGCAAGTCTGCTCCCCGGAGTAACTATTTTATGTTCCTTTTCTGCTTCAAGTACTAGATATAATCAAGCACAGTTGGATGCTCCTGATTAACATGACGGTTGCCTGGAAACACAGGCACAATGTGGCCCAACTTCCCTGTCCGTGCCTGTGTGTGAACTCTGGGACAGGCAGGTGAATGTGGTCGGGTTTGCAGCCCTTGCCTCTTAAAGCCTTTTAGTCTAAGCTTTGGAGAAAAAATTGTCACTGGACACATGTTCAAAAAGAGAAGATAAACAACTCTAGAAGGAAGCAAGAATACAAAGCTGTGTTCTGAAAAGCCATGGTATACTTCTTCCTATCATGAGAATTAAGAGGTGTGGCAAGGTACTAAATCAATAATGGAAGATTAAAAAACCCTAACAAAACAAAACAGTCCAGAAGCTTACACAGATGATTAACTCCTGTTAC
>VZRN01005637.1:300969-347136 GCA_013397935.1 Dasyornis broadbenti | reverse complement strand
AAAAAAAAAATTCTGACCATCAGGAGACTGCTGGGGGAAAGGAGGAAAAACAAGTGAGATGATGGGAGGAAGTAGGAAGTAGAAGGTGGGTTCAGTTTTGTCTTGTGCCAAGTTATTCTCAGGTGACTTTAAAAAAAGAAATCTCTTCTTTTTTTACGCTTCTATGTTCACTGATTCCTCTGTGAAATGAACTGAGCAGCACCTTCAGCACTTTTCTATCTGGTCCTGGACAAGACACCTGAGGGGTGCTCACCGTGTCTCTGGTAAGGACAGTATCATTTGGGAATTAACAGGATCTCATCAGAGTAGAATACAAGTATCTACTGGATCGTATTGGACATAGAGAGAATTCCTTCACAGAAAAGGTGATTAGACGTTGGAATGGGCTGCCCAGGGAGGTGGTGAAGTCACCATCTCTGGAGGTGTTTAAGGAAAGCCTGGACATGGTACTCAGTGCTATGGTCTGGTTGACAGGATAGCGTTGGGTAATAGGTTGGACTCGATGATCTCTGAGGTCTTTCCCAACCGAAATGATTCGATGGATTTTTTTTTTCCCCCACAAGACATCTTTTTCCTACAAGATTTCTCGCCGTAAGAAACGATGAGACGTTATTTGTGTGGAACGCTAAGCAAGACATAAAAACCCGTGCACCTCCGTGAAAGGAGCTACGTCCATCTATCGCGGGCCCCTCACAGGGGCCATGAGGGGCAGGAGCGCGCCTTCAGCCCCAGCCCCGCCCCGCGCTCCGGGCCCTGCGCAGCTTGTCCCGTCCGGCCGCCGTAGCGGGGTGGGGCCGCGGCGGGCGGGGAGCGCCGGGAAGGGGCGCGGGAAGCGCCGGGAAGCGCCGGGAGAGGCGGCAGGCGGTGAGTATGGGGCCGGCCCGGGGTCGTGCGTGTGCCCCCCCGTGATGGTTTGTCATGGAGCCGCGGTCTCCGGTCTCTCTCCCCCAGGGCGCTGGGGCCGGGCTGGAACACGAGGTTCCACACTGGAGGAGCGACTCCAAACGCGTGTGTGGTCTGGGAAAGGGACACAGCCCTGAGGCGCCAGCATCGCTGGTGGCAGTGGGTGTTGATAGGGAAACAGTGACGACCCCCGGATTTACGGCTGGAATAGCCCATTGCGATTTGCCCCAGGAAACAGCAACACGGAGTTGGCACCTTGTCGGTGTTTTCTGCGATTGGCTTAAAATGCAGAACAAAGCGATGTTAGAGCAGAAGTCAGGCGAATGGGGGGTCTTGCACTAAACTGGGTGCGTGTGCTGCGTTTTTAAATCACAGCGTCTTTTCTCTGTAATTTAATCACAAATCTTATCTTAGTCCTCTTTATCATCTGAAGGCCATCCTTCTAAATTTATGCTTTTCTTGTATTTGTGAGCTGAGATCAAAACTGCTCTTGCTGTTCGCGCACAGACTTTTGTGTATAGAGCATGGATCGACTGCTCCCTCCGCTCCTAAAGACATGAAACACCTATTTACGGCTTAGCTCTCTAAAACCATTTTAGCAAAAGGCATTAGGGATGATGAGGCCTTTGGTGCTGTTGAAGTTTAAAAGATGCACAGTGTGGCAAACAAGGATTCTTCATAATACTTCCAGAAGTAATAAAAAAATGCCAAAGGGAAAGTTTAATGCAATGGCTATAGGACCTCTGTTTCCCCACCTCAGCCCTTAGGGTTTTGCTTTCAGCTCCTGCAGTATTTTCTCCTACTGAAAATATTAAGAATCTGGGGTCTGCCTGTCTGTACAGAGTATTTAAAACAATGTGGAAGCGTGTCTCTTATCCTAATGTTTTCTCTTAACTTCTCAGCATACTAGAGAAGATCAAGATGAGTCTACGGAAGCAAACTCCCAGTGATTTCCTAAAACAAATCATTGGAAGGCCAGTTGTTGTAAAATTAAATTCTGGAGTTGATTATCGAGGTAAGTTCTCTATCTGTCTCTCACAGTGTGTAAAGTAATTCATTGAGAAGCCTGGAATAGATGCATTGATTTTGAATAACAAAACCGCATGAACCAGAATCATGGAGTATGTGAATACAGACCTCAGAATGGTGACAGTAAAAACAGAAAATCAACTCTGGAGAAAGTGATAAAAAGGGAGTTAATGGTAGATGTAGATATTAAAATTACTGTCTAAATCATTAGTGTCCTTAGTCACAAATATTTAAACTGGACGATTCTGAGTTTCTAAACTGATACTTGTAATGATTGTCTGGAATTCCAACTTCTGAAATGGCCAGGCTGCCCCCTTTTAAGCAACCATTGTTGGTACTAGACTTTTCACCTTTCTGTTCTCCATTTCCTAGTATAGATCCTGATCCAGAAAAGCTTCAGAGTAAACTGTGCTGTCAGTCATAATAGAATTCTTACACGAGGGATTTGACAGATTTGAAGAGTTATTGACATTCTTGGTTAAACAACTGCCTAGACCTGTGTTAGATTGAGACTCACAGAGATTCAGGAGAAAACTTAGTGTGGCTTTTGCCAATTTCATTTTAATATAGCCCATCGGTTTTATTCCTGATTTCTTCAGCCTATCAGTATACCTTCACGCACTGTATGTAGGATTATAGATGTTTTTAAGCAGCAAATGAAACATTACTCTGTGCAGGGAAATGTCCTGGTCCTACTCTCATTAAGATAACACTATCAATCTGTCCAATTATTTTAATAGTATTCAAACTAAATTAAAACTAATCACGTATCTTCTGCTGTGCACAATGTAGAGATTTTAGTCTGTAATGACTTAAACATTATGGTTCTGCAACAGACCACTGCTTCAGAGAGGTTTACTTCAATTGGCTTAGCTTGGGACTTGTGAGAGACTCGTTTGTGCTGTGACAAGGAATCTCTGTGTTATGACAGTTTTAAATTGTTATTGTTCACTGACAGAGCAAGCAGTGCTTTCTTAGCGCTTCCTGTTTCTATTGTGTTGCTCAGCTGACAAAATTTGCAGTCTCTCATTTCTTTGAGAACCACATTGTCTGAGCATTTCAGGTGGGGCTGGGGACTTAAAAAGTTCACTGCCTCTTTGTAAGTTCTTTACTGCAGGGGAATGTAGAGAGAGCTCATTAAAGTCAATTAACGCAAGTCATCATTTACCTGAAAGTACACACAAGGCAGGGCCATACCGGGTTTGGAGTTTTTGTTGCACTTCCTGTTTTCTTTGAGACCATTGCTACCTTCCCTTTAGTAAGATCCATTTGTAAATGCTGTAGATGAACTATTCAACTTTTCCCTCAGCAAAGCTAGTTTAATGTGCCTACAGTCAGACACAACAGGAATTGAACCAGAGTTCCTTGAACATCCTTATTTGTCACTGGATTTTTCCTCCTTTCCCTTATTTCCCTGTGCACTCCTTCCTTCGCTCGACTTGATCTTGTGACTGAAAATCTGTGTAGTGTTTTCATTTGAAAAACATGCATTTAGTTTATTTTCTGCAGAAATGTGGCCACCAGTTGTAAAAGCCAAACATTTACAAAAAAGCATCTCAGGCTGTTGTTGCAGAGCTGTCCAGATTCTCCCCCAGGCTGTGTTGCTGATTTTTTTGTTGCCTCCACCCTCTGAGGCTCCCACAGGCACCAACGTGGCCTCACACCAGTGTTGATGTGTAACTGTGAAATGTCTTGAATCATTGCCAAGAGCTGCAAATGTCTAAGGCGGGAAGCCCTGGTAATAATCAGGGATACATTAATGTATGGTTTCTGTGTGTAAATATGTAAATGGATATATACATTAAACTATCTCTACATACAGATAAAACAGATAAATTGCTAGCCAGGATGGGCAGTAATAATATTTGATGCCATTAGTATTGTAAGAGTAAACTCAAAGAAAAGGAGGAAGAGAATGAAATAACCATGAATGCACTCTAGAAAAACAAGAGTTTGAAAATACTGCAGTTAGAGCCTACTGAGTAGCTCAGGTAAATCCACACAGTCCAATTTTAATTTTGGACAAATATTTCTTTTTTGTTGTGTGGAGCACTCAGGATTACTGAGTGGAAAAGAATCCTGAATTTTGTTTAGCTTGGGTTTTTGATGCATTTATTGGCCCTTTGTGAACAGGTTTTTCTATGTCTGTGGAAACAGAGGGGAGAAAAACAGAAAGGAAAATAATAATCTTTAAGCAGTGGCAAGTTGGTAGAAGAACTTGAATTCCTAATTATTAAATGGAACATACTACAGTAACACTTCTGAAAAATGAGAATGTGTCCTGAGTTTTCTCCCTCACCTCAAGTACAGCCAATATACTGTATTTCAAGTTTTACTGCTAGGTAAATAGCTAGGTGTTTTCAAACAGAGGAAAAAATGATTTAGGTAGTGTTGTCTGTATAGTGATGAAGTCAGGAAAACTCACATGCAAGAGGGAGATAAAACAGCTTGTAAAAAGCTGTATTAATTATGTACTACTAAAATGCATATTTTCCTGAACAAGAGATCATCTAGTACTACAAATGGCAGAGATTTTTTTCTTTAATTGCATTATCTAAACATTGCATTTTTTTTTTTTGTGGGAAGACTTCAGTGCTCCTCAGAAGTCCGTAGTCTGTTGAAAAATTTGTAGAATTCTGTTGACATCAAAATAGAGACTTGCAGTGTTCTTCTACATCTGTAAGCATGAAGATAAATATGAAAAAGTGTGTGTCCTGTCCTGTATTAAAAGGGTTGTTGTTCAGCTATACCCTTCACAAGTTTTGGTGATAACTCAGTCTGCATAGCTTTGTCCTTAGGTTATCCAGTTACACTTGATGTCACAGGATCTTTTTCTGTACGTGCTTAAAACACAAGTGAGAACAGACAACTTAAACTTTCAAAGTGGAAATTATCCATCTTTTGAAATAATGCCTTAGTGACTTCTATTTTACTCCCACAACTGTTACACCAACTGATAACATTGCTAGCAGAGTGCCTGGGATTCCTCTCTCCCAGCTGACTTCTTTGAAGAGGACATTTGGCCAAGCTTGGTGTTTTAGTTTATTATGAAGATACAAGGTTGTTTTCTTCCCCCATACTTTTCAAATACAGTGCATTTTTGTTTATTTTAAAATAAGTTCAAGCTGATTGTCTTAAACTGCCACTGTTTTCAGGTGTCCTGGCTTGCCTGGATGGATATATGAACATAGCTCTGGAGCAGACTGAAGAATACGTAAATGGACAGTTAAAGAACAAGTATGGGGATGCATTTATCCGAGGAAATAATGGTAATTCCTGCTCCTTCTGTTACTGCACATTAGAAAATTGTGTTTCGATATTCTGAATTTGAGGGGTGGCTGAGGTGTAAGTAAGCTGCCTGTAAGCCTAAAACTAATATTCTTTCTTGGAAATCGTAACAATATTTGCTTTTTACAGTTTCACTCTCTAGTTTCTGTGCTTATCTGCATTCCTGTGGTCCTTTTTGCCTCTGAACTTGAAGTTCATTTAGGGAAGCATGCTCTTTTTTAGCCTTCCTTGGAGCTTATTCTCTACTGTTTGACAGATTTACTCATTTGCACTCACTGTTTGCCTAGATGGCCTGTGCACTGTAAGAGTTTGTGTTTTCTAGGCAAGCTACTGCATAAATTTATGCTACAGTGCAGATATTACAGTGACATTGTAATATTTTCTGGTGAAGCAGTTTTCCAGAACTGAATAAATGCTGATTATTAGTACTGGAGGCTATTTTCATCCTTTGAGTGAAGATTTTACCACCAGTCAAGAAAATCACTCATGCTTTAGTATAGAGCCTTTGAATATCCAAGTGCAGTAGGTAGATTTTAGTGCACTTCAAGGACAATCCCAGGCTCCTGAAATGACTCTCTGGTATCAGGCTGTAATAGCAGGGCATGCCAGGGAGAAGACTATCTAAAAATAGAACAGGTTCACAAGTTGGATGTGAAGAGACTTGTAGAGGAGGTAAATGAAGCAGAGTTTGACCAAGTTGCTTGGTAAGAAAATGGAGGTCAGCAAAGAGGGATGGAATAAAAAGACACAAGGACCCAATCCCATGTTAGAAGAAGAGTCAAATAGAATGCGGCACCAGTGTAAAAGAGCATTTTGAGTGGAGAAATAATCCTTGAAATGAGGCCAACTCTTGCTTTTTGCAAGGCATTTGGACTGTGATGTTAAGGAGCGGAGTGACATTACAGCTGGAGATTCAGTTAAGGAAATAATCTGTTACGAAAGTTAAAAGAAATGGATGAGAGGCAGAAGGCTCAAGAACAGGCTGAGCAGAAGACATCCCAGGTTTAGGAGCACAGTATCATTTTATGTTGTGAATGGATCTGTTCTGGGGATATCATCAGCCAAGCAGGAGGAAGATGTGTTCCTTCATAACTAATCATTAGCTTTGCATTAAGTGATTTCCAGCTGTTATTGAAAGATCACAGCATTAGTGTCTGACACCTGTAATTCTGCTGCTGAGGAACTCTCTCATGCTCCCCTCAGTAATACTGCAGGGCACTGGCTTTGTTCTTTTTCTGTTCAGCCTGCATCTGCTGGAGCATAGTTTGGCTATGAATAAAACAAATACTGAACCAAAGTAATACATAATGTTTAGATCTAATGACATTTTTTGAAACCTGAACTTAAAAGTTGCCTGACTTTCTTTGTGCTGAATGGGATTTATTACAGTGTCGATTTACAGGCCATGGAAATAAGATGTTTGAAATAAAAAGGCTTCTGCATGTTATTTACCAGGGCCCTCTTCTGTGTGCCACTTTCTCTTTTTCACAGTGTTGTACATAAGCACCCAGAAGAGGAGGATGTGATGTCAGAAGGAGGCTGTTTTTTGTACTCGTAAACCTCTTTGAAGTGATGAGCCCTATTTGATTTGTAGTTCAAAATCCACAGGTGAAATACACAAGTGTTTAAATATATTTTTAAATAAATGTAAACGAGTGTAAACTGCCTGAATGTTTTTGTTTCATAGCATTGCTGTGTTCATTATACAGGAAAAAAAATAAAAGAAGCATGTAACAGTGCTGCAAGACTAATTTGAAGCAACAGCTCATTCAATTATGGTAACAGTTACAAAAATACTCATTGGAAGGTAAGCAGGCATGGAGTACTTGCAGGTCAGAGCCTTATATTGATGGCAAAACAATAGTTTAACTGATGGTGGGAAGGGAGATACTAATGGTTTGGTAACAATGACCTGTCCCTTTTGGAAAACACAGGGTCAGCTTTAAATGCCAGTCTAGTAAGAGTCATCGGGTAAAAAGTTCAGCTGTCCAAAAAATCTTGAATTGTGGATTGAATCAAGGGATGTAACAGTGACACTTCAACAGTTAGGGGTGGGGAAAGAATTGAATCAAATGGAAGAAAAGCCTTAAGGGTGAAAAGAAAGCTCTGTGCCAGCTGAGGAAGTCAGTCAGAGGTGAAGAGCTCTCAGTTGGTATGTCAGTACAGCCTAGTAGCTACTTCACCTCCTGCCTGTGTACCCCCCACCCTTCCTCTGCTTGGGGTGACCTTTTTCTTGTGCTTCTCTACCAAACACAATGGACTTCTTCAGTAAAAAGCAATTTTAACTAATACCTATAAGCTACTCCTGAAAACGCACTAGGAATCTGAAAGCTTTTGTAAACATGCCACATGTGTCCTCTCCAGCCAGTTCCCTCTTTCTCCCATTCCCCAATCCCCCCACCCCCTGCCAAGCTGGTACCATCTCTATATTCTCTATATCTGGCCAGAAATGAGAACAAATGCATTAGAGTATGGGGTATGCATTACGGAGGGGGAACCTTTGAGCAGACAACTGCAACAATGCTTCCAGATAATCAAAGCACAGTGAGTAAATCTAACTCAATTTTACATGGATACTTATTTCAATTTATAAAGTATATTTTCTCCTTTTACATGCAGTCAGCCAAGAAAAAAACCCAAACCAACTCAGAACATTCAGATACTCCTTTGCTTGAGTGTTCCTGCACTTAACGTCCACACACTCGGAATGTTTTCTTGTTCTTCATGACAAAGTTATGAGTTAGGGTAATGTACCTCATGGTGAGGTTATTGAATTCATTTTTTACAATGAGCTTTCTGAAGCCTGGCTTTATTCTTTGGATAGTTTATAGTGCTTCCAGGAACAAAAATACTTTTAGTTGTGGATGGATTAACACAAGACAATTGTGGGTGTAACATTGTCCCCTTCTTCCCAAGTACCACTAGCTCTGTTGCAGGCAGGGAATAGAAACATTTTAGTTATCAAAGGGAGAGCATGTGGACTGCAATTTTTAATTTTACTGGTTTTTAACATGAAAAAATAATTCTAAATTATTTTGCAGTCAGTAGTTAACCTTTCCACATGAAGCACTTCAAAAGCCATGACAGAACTCACAAATAGAGTTGCTACTGTACATTATGCTTCAATAATTTATCATTTTCTGACAAGGGTTGAAAAAGGTCCAGGATATAAGACAAATCACCAGCTTGCTCTTCTGTAAGGGACTTTTTTTTTAAATGAAGATGTACCTCCAAGTGGGTCATGTAATTTTTCATTTGCTTTGTCATCTATATGTAGCTGGCAGGTTACTGTCTGCTTTCAGTCCTGGTGATTGTCTGGATTTTGTAGTTTGATTTTTTTTGTTGTTGTTATTTTAATACAGGGTTAATTTTTTTTCCCCACTCCCCCTCCACACCCCTACCCATGTACAGCAATACACTTTGCAGACTTTGATTTAATGTCAAGAGTTTGCATTCCTAACTTTTTAACTGCAGTTATGTTTCTACAAGTCTAGATACAGAACGTTTCAATTGTAATTTACTACTTCTGATAGTCTAATCACATACTAAACTCTATATAAATAAAAATACTATGTAGTTTACACGCCAAGGGGTTTTATAATGTATTCTAAGTCATGAAGTCACTATTACTATGTGAGGTAGACAGGAAGATTTGCATTGAAGATCAACCGTTGTAATTCATATTTGAATTTCAAAAGTAGCACAAGAATTGAAGCCTTTAATTCCTACAATCACTGTCTTTCAGTTCATTTTACAAGATTTTACCTCCTTTAATTCAATTTTCAACCCTTCTTTGTAAATCAAATAAACATTTAAGCTTGACTTCATTTAGGCACTCCAGTGTTTGAATGTAGGCTGGTTTTAGTTGGATAAAATACTCATATTGGATTTATTCTACTTATCTTTTAGATTTTCTTTTTACTTGCCTATACTGTGTAGGGCAACATTACATTTGCAAGTAATTCCACAGCTTTCTGAATTTTACATGGAATGCTATCCAGAGTTGCATGGCATTATATATGTACATCAACATCAAAGTAGAATGGTATATTTCACAAACTCTTGATGACTCAGCCCTATTTACAAGGTCTCTATCCCATTGGGAGATACAAGTAGACCCTTTATAAATACATCTCCATACGCAAAGGGCATGCTTATATCCTCCATGTTACATCATTTACCATATCCTGATGCTCTTGCCTCAATACCTGTGTATAAAACAGTTTCACTTGGGCATCAAGCTCATTGAGATCAGAACCAACCACGAAGCATTAATGCCTTGAACAAACTGCAACCATTTGTCCACTCTTCTTAGAAAAATATAACCAAAATTAAGTAATCCAAAACTAACAAAATTTACTGACTTCCAAAAACTAGAGCTGCACTCATGTTGATAGTCAGTACTGTTATACAATGAGATCACACCATGAAACCATGGCCATTCAACTACTATCCCACCCTCAACTACACATTCAGCTCACAGACAGACTCTGGGAAGAGCAGTAACTGGATTTGCTACAACCCCGCATCCAGCACAAGTTTCTTGCATTTGAAAAGCCAAACAGAGCCACATCTCCTAAAACTAAACCCTGGATGCAAGCAGCAGCACAGCATACCCCACGGAAACTAGAGAAAGCCAGTGTGGAAGAAGGAGATAGAGCAGTCAAGGCCAAATTACTACTAAAGCCTGGAGTGCCCTGGAGTTGCCCCTATATAAAGGGAGCAGAGCATACTGGGAAGGTTTTGTTTTAAAGGTATATACACTGAGGACCACTCACTTTTACAATTTGTTTCCACCTGGTTCCTTGTTCAAAGGGAATCTAATGCAAACCACTCTGAACATCATTCATTCGAGTCCTATCTTTTCTGTGATGTTATGATGACAAAACAGCTACCCAGAGTCCTTCTGGGTATGACTTGCCCTTTAGTTCCTCAGGCTTTTTCACAGCTCTGAGAACCAGCTGTGTCCCACAGCTGTGTTGTTCCTGGGAGATAAGAAAGCATGAAAGTGTTTGCAAAGTGAGAGCCTTGCAACATGTGACTGATGGTACCAGAGCAATGCCTGATTTTTAATATCCCAACTCACACCCGTGGCCAGCTCCAGCCCTGTGTTGGTTTTGAAAACAAGCAGGCTGTGGAGTCAGCAGTTTCAAAGTCTCAGATTCCTGTGCCAAACTGTTCTCCAAGGCCTGAAATCAGATGGGATGGGAGAGGGCATTTCCTGGGCTGCTGTATTGTCCCTGAGCGAGGGACCTTCAGCCACAGCATGCCAGGTCACCCTAATGGAGCTCACGGGCAGCTCCCACTCTGTGCTGTGATTACACCACCTGCCTGGCCTTGCCTTTATCTAACAGCAGCAACAAGAGATCATCCTTTAGAATAGAGTTGGTTTTGTGTATGGAAATTATAAAATACCTCAAGTGACAAAAAGGGAGAGCAGCTCTCCATGGATGGCTTACATCTGCTCTGCACAGTGAACTGTGGGAAAATCCACATGAGCTCTGACTGATGCTACATGCATGGGGGGAGCCAAACATCTGAAGGCATGTTCAATTTACTTGCTGTCTGTATTCCTCATCTTACTCAGTCTTATTAAAGCAATCATTAAAGGCCTTACCTCTCTCTCTCTCTTCCCTTCCCCCCAGTCCATCCTCTAGTGCAGAACAGCTGCCCAGGTTGCAGTAGTTACCAAATAAAGGGTTATTTTGGTTTGAATTTGTAAGGGAAAGAGGCTCACATAATATGTTGCATGCGTGTATATGTGCTAGTTCATTCCCAATAGTAACATTTTAGTCATTGTCACACTTTGTTTAGCATGACAGAGGCACAGCAAGAATAGTCAACTGGATAAAAACGGAAGTACCTGCCAGTACTTCTGCCAACCTTCTGCCTAACCAGTATCAGAAAAACATCCTGGTCTCTCCAAACATAGAGGCACAGACATGCACAGGTCAACCCTAAGATGCCAGTTTGTAGAGATCATTCTCCATTCTCCCTGTGGCACTACCATGGGTTTTTAACCACTCATCTCACAGCTGGCCACTGCTCTTTGTTTTAAAGATAACTTGAAATATTCTCAAATAAGGTGGTGCTGCCAGCTTTGCGGTTTAATGTTCAATTCCTTGTGATCTCAACTCAACTGTTGCCACCTTCAAGCTCTCTCCTTGATCAACCTGCCCGCTCTTCCCTAAGCCCCCTCAGCTTTGTTCACAAGACACAGGTGGCTGCCAGCTGACCAGGAGGGACTTCTAACTCATTAAAACCCTTATTATCTTGCAGCAGCAAAGTATTTTCCAACCAGCTTGTCAACTAAGCAACCAGCTTGCTCTGGAGTGTCAGCTCTGAGTTTCTTACGTGCTCGTATTACAGACTGATCTCCACTGCACCTGCTCCACATCTGCTGTCCCTGTTGTGCCTGGTTGATGTGGAGATGTAGAAGCAATCTGCAAGAAGGATAGAGTTTCTGCACCAAAGAGCCTGCAATGTGACTGGGTTTATAACCCTTCTGTACACTTCAGCAATGAAATTTCAAATTACATCATTTATAGTCTATCTTAATTATCAAGACATTACAGAGATTTTCCCGGTGCTGTTTTAAATTCCCAGCTGTGGTTTGTTGGTTTTTTTTCTTTCTTCTAGAGCTCTACTACACAAATGCTGCTGGGAAAACAATAGCCAAGGTGTAAGATGTCTTATGTTCCATTCTCCTGCCAGCTTCCTACTAACGAAGACATTTATGACAGGCAAAATGCAAACCTCTCTCCAGTTCCAGCAGTGCCACGTGATCTGTCTGGGCCCCATGGTCAGAGCGATGTGCAGAGCCCGGCTGAGCTCAAGTGACTCCAGCAGGTCACAGCCCTGGCCAGAGAAGGCTGAGGCAATGCTGTGCTGCTAGGTGATGCAACCAAAGGCTCTGAGAGGGCTGTATTTCTTACTGGAAACATCTGCCTGTCACTTGGCATTTGAATGAGCAGTTCGAAGCTGCTGGTAGGTGCTTGTGTCATGGTAATGACTGTGACAGGCTTTTTCCATCTCTGAGGAGGAGATGATTGTGACATTTGCTTTGACTGTGGCTTTGAAGCTGCTGAGTTCCTGTGCTTGAGAGCAGGCAGTGAGGATGATAGCTGTGTAAGGCTGTATTTCAGATCAGCCCAGTAATTTACATTGTCCAGGCAGCACCATCTGACCGGTGCTGCTAAACCTGTGAATAGCAGCATGTCCTGCCCTGCCAGAGGCTGCTGCAGCCTTGGAAGTGAGCATGGACAGTTCAGCGCTGCCCTACATCCTATGCTGTTACAGATGGGTTGGATCTGTTTGAGCCTCTTCTCCCCACAGCTTCACACGGTGCTCCAGGGAATATCGAACACTGCTATTTCAGGGTCTGCACTTGGCTGCTTTTCCCTCTTTTCCAGGTGGGAGTCAGTGGAGAAATGGTCCTCACTGGAGCTGGTGTAATGAAATCATGTGTCCAATCTGTGACAGCAGCTGGAGAAGACCATGCAATACTGTAACATGATGCAAAGACCCACACCCACATGAATACTCTTTTCAGACCTGGCCACTGTGCCAGAATGGCTGCAACATATTTGTCATTTCTCTGGCAGATTGCCAGAGGTCTGGAGCTTCTGCTTCATTATAAGCAAGGGCTGCTTTATTTTAGGAATAAGTTAGGAAGGAAAACCGTAAGAAGCTGATTGGTTTCAGGAAAGGATTACTACTCATCAATACAGCCTAAAGGTATTCTCTTTTGTATATGAAGGATGGACAATTACAAAGTTAAAGAGAATCACAATAATGCAAACTTGTCCTACCTCCCCCTGAACTATGCTTTGCTTCCACTGAGAAAAGGGAAGAAAACTACAAGACTTACATTGTGTCTTAAAATTCAGTGATTTTAAGGTGTCTTTCATATGCAGCATGGAACAGGCTGATGAGTACTCAGGACCACCAGTTTCCGTACTCTCCAACTGGTTAAGCAGCTGAGAGCTGGGCTGTCACCTGCAGAACCTCAGCACCAGCCCAGCATCATGTGTCTCTTCCAAAGGACAGGCTGTAGAGCAGGGCAGGCTGATGGGAACAATGCTAATAGGTGGATCACCTGCAAGCTTGCCCCCAGTTTTTGGGGAGTGCCCTAGGCAGAGGTCGCCAGGATGCCCACTCTGGACAGAGTCCCACAATGGTCAGATCCCAAGTCAGATTAAATATAAGGCACCACTGGCAGAAATGAGCCACTGGCTGGGAGCAGGGTGAGCCTGTTGGCAGTGGCGAGGGTCATCAGATCGCCAGAGCAGTCTGCAGTGACGAAGTGGATCTGAGGAGCTGGGAAGCCCAGGGACAGGATCACTCTGCCACTGACTGCCAGCACAGCTGCAGCAAAGCTCAGGCAAGGAGCAGGGCTGACAGCCTGGACTTAAATACAGCTCCTGTGCTGGGGGACAATCACACTTATCAGATGTTTGGTCCCCTGTGCCAGCTTCGGGGGATTTGTGGGGTGTTGATGGCTCCTTCTGGCAAGGCTGGCACATGAGACGAACCTTCCAGCCTTTGTGGCAAAATTCTGCTTTTACTGCCAAAATTAATCCCATATAAGCATGAGAGACAGGGCACTGATCAGGGTCATGAAGGGAACTGATGTAGCTTGGCTTTGCTTTGCTTCAGCATGGAAGAGGGGATGTGTGTGTGGAGATGATAACAGGGAAGAAAAAGTCCCATCATCCTGCACGTCCGCAAAGGAGTTTCAGGGTGTCCCACACAAACCCCATGATTTGCTATGGGACCTCCTCACCCCTGCTAGTTGCCTTTGTTTTCATTGAAGAAGCTTGGAGATTTAACACACACACCAAAAAAAACCACCAAAAAACCAAAAAACCAAACCAAACCAAACCACAACAACAAAATCCCCCCCAAAAAACCCCCAAACAAACAAACAAAAAACAAACAAAAAAACAAATAAAACCAAAACAAAACAAAAAAAAAAAAAAGGGGGTAGGATGTGAAGAAAAAAATCTAGTATGATTAAAGCATGATTTGAGCACTGGCAGAGAGCTGCCGTGGGTGGTGGGTATTAGCAGTAACAGCTGCTGCGCTTCCCATTAGAGGAGCAGGCGAGCAAGGTCCCTGAAAGGATGGGTCTCCGGCTGGCTGGCAGGGCAGCGGTGGCAGCGAGCCCGGCAGCGAACGTGTCCCAAGGTAAGCGCCGGCGGCACCGGCAGCCTGAGCCCGGGCAGCCCCGCGGAGCTGCGCTGCTCCCCAGCAGGGATGGGCACAGGAGGGCGGCTGGGGCTGGGACGGGAAATGGCACAGCGGGGACAACACGCAAGGGAAAGAGCTACTGCTCGGGGCTACTTCCATGAACTCCTGCGAGAAATCCCATCCAACGAGGGAGGTTTAAGTGCGCCCAGAGGGAAGGCTGGCTCCATGAAGAGGAGGCATCCTGCCGCTGGTCCAGCAGGGTTGGGAGAGTTAGCAAAGACTCCCGTGATTCCCAAGAGTATCTTCTGGCATAACTGGTTGGAGTGGCAGGATGCTTGGCTGTGGATGGTTAAACTGCATCCATCTGCTTGCTGCTTCAGGCTGGGCATAAACTTGTTTCACTTGCAGTGCTGCTTCATTAATCAGCTGGCAAGTTTCAGAAGTGTTTGAGAGGGAGGTATGAGGTAGACCTCCTCAGCCTCTGTCTCCTCTGATTTATTTACATTTACTCATTGACGAAGCGTAATGACATCTAAGGCAGGTAAAACTACATGTTGAAAAGATGTTAGAAAGCGCTACATTAAAATCAGAAGCACCTTCCTTATGATATCCATTACAAAAAATGCCACACACTCACCCTTCAGCTTCACTTTGAAAAGTACATTTTGAAAAAGCAGAATGGCACAATACTCTGGTGAATCTGGAATGTGTTTTGTGCTGTCACTGTAGGGATGCAGGCTCTCTGATAGCAGGCAGGGACAGGCTCTACCCTGTACACCTGCCTCACAGGTGATGGGGCCTGCAGCAGCTCTGCAGATCCAAGGGGCAGATGTTTCCTGCATTGATCAGGGTGTGGGAATGGTGAAGAGTGCTGAGTGTGGCTGTACAGAGCTTGCTCCTCCTCCTAAAGCCCACAAGACTTTTTAGAGCAAATCTTCCCTGACCACTCCCTCTATGGGCAACTTCACAAGGAATACATCCTCTTGTGGGGCCTCTTCTCTCTCCCAGCCTCCACAATTTACTTCAGAATGTGAATGCTGTGGATTCCCAAAGTAGCTCCAGGTGCCACAGAGATCACTTACTCCTTTTTGTTGAAAGCCAGTGGGGAGAGTGTCTCTGGAGGTCAGATAAATCAATGGCACTATTCAGGAAGCCACTGTTTTAAAGTGAAACTCCATGTTGTTTTCTGCTGTAGGATGGAGGATGGCAGGGGAGCCCACACTGCCATTGTTGGCTGGGCCTGCATGACCCTGTGCTTGGTCTCCTATGCGGCTGCCTTCTCACACGGTGCGAGCCTTTCTGCCTGCACCGACATGATGCCCAGGCACCTGAGGGTACAGCTGCACAGCTCCAACAACAACTACATCACTGTCCACACCAACATGTCCTTCTACTTCCCAGGAGACAGGGTACCAGGTAAGGAACGGCTTCGCATTCTTGCATCTGAAAAATACTCCATAACTAATCTCAAGTGATGGCATTAATCTCCGTGAGGTCTGGGAAGAGGAATAACTGCTTTGAGTGAGCTACAACTCCTCTCTTGTCATGAGGACATATTTACAGAGGAATTCTGTTTGCAGCATGGATTTTTTGGGTGGGATTCATTTATCTCAACCGTGTCTCAACCAGAGCTCATTACGTGCAACGGCACATGAGAAACTCCTCCAGAGGGTAAAGTCACCTTCCCAGCCCCTCTGCACCACTTGAAGGGGTCTGGGTGACTCACCTGACTCTTGGGCATGGTTGGCAGCCTTCCCCATCCCTGGCATTGCTGCTCCTGAGGCAGATACAGACAGAGCTGAGAGGCACCACTCCCCAGCTTGGCCACTTGCTTGTTCATCCCTGTGCAAAACAATACCCCTCTGAGAGCAGAACACGAGCTTTTGCACACATGGAGTGGTGTCCAAACCTCCTTCCTTAAAAACGGCTGCATGCTGCCTAATCCAATGTGGTTAACAGCTTATCATCAAGGAGGGATGGAGGGAAAGACTCAGGCAAATTCTGTCTGCAACTACACACTGCAAAACCAAAGGCAAAAGACTGGCCTTCTGTATCCAGCACATCCAAGGCAGACTGTGAGGACAAAGACAATAAGGTGTTTTCAGTAGCGTTGCCCAAAATTTTCTTTTGGTTTCAGTGCTACCGCTGGAAACTCCATTGCAGGCAATTCACTCCACAACAGCAAGACAAATCCCATTGTGTCCCGTGTTTTGTCTTCCAGTGACAGTGAGGAGCACTCGGGATTACATGGGCTTTATGCTGCAAGCTCGAAAAGTGTCCAACAACAAAATCGCTGGCACGTTCATCTTCCTGCCTCCTGGTTCCAAGCTGCTGACTTGTTTTGAAGATGGTGACACTGTCACCCACTCAGACAAGTCACTGAAGAGAAACCTGTCCTTTGTATGGAAAGCACCAGACCAACCCATTGGAGACATCAAGTTTTTGTAAGGACATGCTGGTTCCTAATCAGAATTTATGTCTTCTCAGTTAAAGGCTTGGCTTTATATTTCCATTGTACTTGTCCAGCACAGTGGTTTATGTATCTTGAACCCAATATAGCTAAATACTTACCAAATGCTGCAACAGTATCCCAGCTGGTACATAAATCACCATTAATATCTGCTGGGTAGAACTGCTTTTTATTTACATGGTCACTATTTTCTCAGAATAGATACATTGGAAGATGAAAGCTTAAGCATTTAGGAAATAGAAATATTAAGGCATAAAGCGGCAACTGTGGCCATGTTGCCTGCCTGTAAATAACGCAGCCCATAGGACTTCCCTGCCTACAGGATAATCTTGTATATCACTTCTTAGAAAAAAAAAAAAATCAAAAATGGGTAATTTTTAAAAAGTTAAATGTAAACAGAATTATTCACAATAGAAAGAGAATGAGCACTGGGTCAAAACTTGACATCCCTGTTTTGCACTAAAGTCCCAAACTGCCCAAGTAGTTTGGTTCTGAACTTTGGAAGTTTGGTACTTTGGAATGTAATTAAACATCGTCTAATGGACTGCCTTAGAGGAAGCACAGTGGCTTTTCATCTCAAAAGAGATTAAATTGTTATATTTTGACTTTATAAAACCACCTAGAAACTCCTTGGCCAGATCCCTGACTGCTTCCCAAAACATAACTATCCTGGTGAGTGCTGTGGCTTGAGTATCTCATCGTGATTCAAGAAAAATTCATTGAAACAGAAATATTGCTGCTTGGAATTTCCAATTTCTGGCCATTGCTTTAGATCAGAAAATACTATTAAAGTTTAAAAAAAAGCTATTAAATCCACAAAACCCCCCAAATAAACCCAAACAAATCCCAACAAGACCTAGTCCCAGCCACCCACTCTGACACTTCCTTCCCACTCTGGCTTTTCACCCTCCAAGCTGATTTCTGATAGACTCTCCCTTTTTGCCCTGTCATAGCACCTGGAAAAATGCCTTGTTAGGCTTAAAAATGCCTTGTAAGAGTCATCTGGCACAGGAAAATCCAGGTTGGTTTCTCCTTAGCTAATTCTCAGAAGCAGCTGAGCAATCTGAGCTGAAATTCTCCCAAAATCTCCAGCTTAAATAAGGCTCTCTGGGTGAAGTTAAAGGTTGGCCAATGCAGTTTTGGCACCTGACAAAAAGCAGAGGATTAGGCAGGCTCAAATATCAGAGGGCTGAGAAGAGACACTTTTTCTTCTCCTTACCTATTCTGCTGTTTGTACAAGTAAGACTGGCTTGTTTTAATTAGTAAATACCACTGTTGTTTCCCTGCCTACAGAAGATTATAAGCAGAGCTAGTCCAAGTTTTACAAATGTACTTCTATCGACATGATGAATGTAATACAGCTTTTTAATATTTTTTTTAAATTTATTTACATTCCCACACGTTTTTTTGGCTGATCTTAATTATGAGTGGTGATTCTTCACCCCAAATCCTTCTTATGGGATGTGGTATCTTTTATTTGTAATAGAAAATGTATGACAGGCTAGTCCTTTAAAATACTTTTGCATTGGTTCTCTCTTCAGATGAAAGCAGTCTTTGTGATTAGCTAAACAGTCAGATGTTTTGTTAATGCTATAGAGCCAGTAAATTCTTGCCTGATTATGTTTTAACAGCATCTCCATAGTCCAGTCATACTTCGTTTACTGGGCAAAGATTGAATCTGCTGTTGTGGCTCAAGGAGGGCAAAACAAGACTCTTGCTGACAAGAAGCCCAACACTGTAGCCCCCACACCCTCGCAGGGACCAGCTGAGCCTCATCCCACAGGTACAGCAAGCAAAGCCCTGGGTTTCTTACCAACACCCCCTGCAGAGTAGTTTTATAGCTTATTCTGGGCAAGTGTCCAACACAAGTGGCCCAAACAAGCTGGGGGGACCTGTTTAACTCCTGTGGCTGTCAAGGAGATCAGTGGTGGCTATGGTAAGCTCCTTGAAGTGAGGGTGTGGGTCAGGATTTGAGGTGATGGAGCCAGTTCCAAGGAGGGCACCAGCAAATTAAACAGGGTTGTCAGATCTTAGGATTTCAATGCAAACCTTAAAATACTTTATGTAAAATCTCAGCTCTTGAAGAGAAGGGAGTGCAATAAGCAATGTTGCCTAAACAGAGGAACATATTTTTCTCTAAATATGACCATTGCCCTCCAGGTATATATTTAGTTGTATTTATGCAGCCCTTGGTCAGTAAGAATTTATTCCAAGAACTTACTTATACCCAATTCAGATGTATTTCTCAGCATTTTTGGCATGGCACTGAGGCTGAGTTTTAATTATTTTACTTGATCATTACATAGGCAGCGAGCTTTGCAGCTTTAATTTCCATGCAGGTTCCCTCTTAAAAATAAGTGACAAGAAAAGAAAAGAGTCACTGTTACAAACCTTCCTGGCAAACCTTGGCACTGAGTGGGATTTGAAATAAACAAACCAAAGACAATAGACTTCTGCTCCTCTCTCCATGCTTTTTGTTTTGTCTCCCTGCTGGACAAGGTCCCACCTCTCCCGCAGCTGCCACTGGCTCCTTCCTGCTGGCCAGCCCCACTGGCATCATGGCAACACCAACACCAGAGCCAGGTTTTGGTATGGGGTCAGACACTCATCCCATTGCTGAGCCAAAGCAGCCAGCCCGGACTTTGCGGGCTGTGTCCGGCAGGAGCATCCGGTCCAGAGGCCAGGGGCTGGAGCCATCCCTTCCCACCCAAGACACTGGAATGGTGGATGCCTTGCAAGGTTCCTTCTCCCAGGACAATGCCTCCAGCTACAGCACCGTAAAAGGGTAAAAACTGGGTGGTAGGAAAAGCTATTTCTCCAGTCCTTGTGGGGAAGGAAAATAGTATTAGTTTCCCTGCAGATGAATAAGGAAGATGTAGGAAGGTGTCTGTGTCTAGTGGGGAGGTGAGAGGGTGTTTGCTTGCTGAGATTTTGAGAAATAATCCTTTGGAGACTGCACATGACAGGGTCAGGGAGAAAATCCGAAACTCCTAGGAACCCAATGCTGCATTGCTCAGCACAGTGGGGGACTGGTCAGGTGGTAGAAAAGTGTGATAAAACCTATCGACTATTGCAACATTTTTCTAAAAGTGCATACAAATACTCAGTGAAACAGTGAACTCAGCAGACCTATTTCTCCATCTGCAGGGAAAGGGAGAAAAAAAGATACAAAGCAATTATGAAATTTGAGTTTGAGGATGTCTGCTCAGAAGTCTTAGAAGGTTTGGGCTGCGTGAGCATTTATGCATTTCATGCTGTGGGTGAAAATGAAGGGGATAGGAATCAATGATAAGGCATAATTAAAAATACAGCTTGTATGATCTGCATTGACTGCATGTGTCCCAAAACTGCTCTAAGGAGCAGCACTTCTTTGTGGTGTGAGCCACAGGTGTCACTTGCTAATCCTGCCTTTCCTCTGTCCATATTTCAGAGCAGGAAGCTTTGCCCGTGCTGCCACCTCACACTTGTGTTTGATGTGTACAGGTAATAGGAAGGTAAGCACTGTGGTTGGGAAGGATGCCTCTTCCAAAGACAGAAAGGTCTCAGAGAAGATGAGGGTAAAACCTCTCTACTGTGTCACAGCACCAAGCAGCCCATGTAGGTGTCATAAGTGGCTAAAACTACATTGAGACTGTTAAAAGTTTTAAATTTTTTACCTTAACTAGAAAATGGGGGTTATATCGCTTTCTAGTTTGGCTCTTTTTTTTTTGAACCCGCTGCCTGGGTTTTTAAGAGGCCCACTGTAAAAACAATTGCTTTCCCATATATAGACATGACTACAGGCTGCTGGAAATGTGTGTGCTTAGAGACACAGGATACAGAGTTAACAGGGTAAGTCCAGTATGCAGGTGATGAAAAGAAGAGAAATACAAGAAGAATAAAGAACTAGATCTGGTTTTCAGGATGCCAAAGGAGGAAGAGAAACAATCTCACAGAAAATGAAAGAGGAAGGGGACATATAGCAGAGAATGAACTAGAAATATTTAGGAAGGAGCAGAGGACAGAGAGCAAGCACAGGAGAGACATGTACCCCAAGCACCTGGCATAGACATGGAGAGAAGCAGAGAAATGGAAGTAGATGGAAACCAAAGAGAAGGAAGAGTTATTGTACAAGGTAAGACTGGAAGAGCATAACGAAACAAAAATACTGAGAAATTAGACAAGAATGGAGAGGAGTACAAAAAGAAAGAGGAAATTAGTTGAGATAGGACAACGACTTGCAATATAGTTGTATTTTCTAACCCAAAGTCCCAAATCCTGCAGTATATCCTTACAGCATGGCGTTTGCATTTTGAGGCCAAGTGATCCATACACAGGCAGTCCTAACTCTGCCAGCCAGCTGCTTTACAGTTTGCAGTTCAGCCACTGAAAGTCTTCTATTTACTACTGTATTTTAATAGCACCCTCAGAAACCATCCCTTCCACAAAGGATGCTCTGACCCTCCACTACTTTGCTTCACAGCTTGCCAGGGCTCCTACCTCAGCTTTGTGCTCCTGTCACACTGTCTTCCCAGGAAGCTTTAGAAATCACTAATGATGGTAGAGGGTGAGAGTTTCCCTGGTGTAATTAATGGATGTGTGAAAAAGCCTGCTAGGCTGGACAGGCTGGACAGGTGCCAGCTTCTGAGGGCCAGATCCAAATCTCAGTGGAGCCAAAGAAAAAAAACTCCAGTACATTTTGCAGCTTTTGGATGGGGGCTCAGGTGCATAGCAGGAATGGAAAAATTCATTGGAGGCCTCCTAAATTGCATGCTTGTTTCCCAGTTAGTCTTGGATGATACCTGCAGTAAAGCCTGGGCTGCAGAACTGGCGTGGAGCAGCTGGCATTTTGTGACAGATGAAATAAGGCGCATGGAACCAGACAGTCCCGAGAAAGAGGCATAGGCAGGAACCATCATTCCCACTAAAATGGATGGTTAAGCAACACAGAGGCAGAAGATTTCTAACTGGTTGTGTAAACTGAGAAAACAAGACAGGCTTTGGGGAGAGTTTATAGGTTGTATGTGAGTGCTCCAAAACTGCTGATGGCAAAGGCCATCCCAAGTTTCCTGTGTCCCTCCACTCCATAGGCTCAGAAGGGCAATGCTGAATCCCGTGGGTCCATGTGACCCTACACATGTAGTTTGGCTGGGAAGATCACACCTTTCAGCATGACCCTGGTGCCACTCGAGGTGGGAATTGTTTATTAAGTAGGGGGTTTTTTTTGTGATAATGATGCCTGTGAAAAATACTACCACCACAACAGGAACTGCAGATCTTTGCTTAGGCAAAGCAATGACCTTCCTCTCCACCTGTGCCCTTTACCTTTGTCCCTCCAACACACACTGCCTTTGTCCCTGGGAGAAATTTGAGTGCCTTGTCCCTCCCATGGCAATTCTGGTATGGATGGAGCAGGGTTGCATCTGCTTCATTTTGTAAAAGCTACTGAGTAAACAGGGAATAGAGAAGAGATAATCTAAGACCACAGGGACACACGGGCATCAGAAACAGAGCTGAAGTGTACCAAATGGTAGGTAGTGAGAACTTAATCAGCCCCCTTTTCTCTTCCCTCACTGCACATTTTGGTGTGTATTTGCTTTCGAAGGGCAGTACTGAGAGTGGGACCGCCTTGAAAGGCTCCCTGCAGGTGACAGCATCTCCCTCTGCCCTGCATGTACACACTCACCTGGGTGACACTGCTGCAATCACAGCCTGGTTAGGCGATGCCAACGCTGCTGGCAATTTGTCCTCGGCTTCAAGGCAAATGGCAGAAAGAGAGCTGGCACTGCAGCCAGAGAAGGCACGTACCAGGGGTGAGGAGGAAGAGGACGAGGAGAAAGCAGCTGGGAATACTCTGCCGTGGGTGACCAGACCAGCTCCCGAATCTGCTGTTCCTGGCAAAGGGGAAGACCCTGGCAGAGGAACCCGACTTCTTGCAGCCCAGCTTGGCATTCTCCTGGTCTGCATAGCCATGCTGAGCCTGGCGCTGGCAGCTGCCATGCGCTGTGTCTGTGCCCAGCACTGCCACAAGCGGGCCGAGGTGTCCTTCAGTGAGCCCGACCCCGACGTCATCACCGTCACAGAAAACGGGGAGGTGATGCACTTCCGAAAGATCCGGGAGAACAGCTTCGTGCTGGTGCAAGCTGAGTACAACTGGGTCAGCCCCTCAAGCAGCGGGAAGAAGACAAGGGTGGTTTAGTCCCTCTATGTGCCACCACACAGGCAAACAAAGCCAAAGCTGCCAGTTCAGACAGAGGTGTTAGGCAAAAGTATCTAAACCACAGCGGCTGAGAAAATAGAAGCTCATAGATTGCTCAGTGTGCTACACTTACTGCAATTAATATTGTATATCTGCTCATTAGCTGTCACTGTGGCAATGACATACACTTCCTCTGTTACCTTAAGGGTGTAGCCAAAAATAGAAATTATTCCTCTGCACCGTGGTATTGACTCCTGTTTAATCTCAGAAAAAAAGTTTCTAGTGTCATATTTCTTTCTAGGAACAGCAAACTTGTGATAAACCCAACCATTCTCATTTAGGAGCTTACAGGTCTGACTCTGTGCACTTGGTTTCCCTCAGATGACAAAATATTTGCCAGAAGATTTTAAGTTTCAATTTGAAAATAAAAAGCAATAACTCATTAATGGAGAACATTGATCCCAAGAACGTTGAATTGATCCATGAGAGTGAAACACAGGATGGCAGACACCAGCTTTTGGGGGAGAAACATGCTTCCTCATCAGGTGCAAATGGAAGAAAATCTTTCCTGTCCATTTGCACCTGATGAGGAAGCTTGTTGAAGCCTGACAGCCAACATTTATTTAGTCTTTTACTTTGAGTCAGCTCAGTGACACTCTGTGCAGAAACATGGACTGAGAAGTACCCTTCCCAGGTCACTTTGGAGATGCCCTGCAAAGGCTGCATGGGAAGTTAATAGCATCCTTGTGTTCGAAGTTTGTGCAAACTTCTCTCTGACCATGAGGTTTTCTGCAAGATGCCACTGAAGCAACCCTTGGAAAACAGCATGATCCTGGACATCTCCTAACGAAAACGGGTGATCAATATTTAACTCATGAAGGAGAGCTGACAACAGCAAGTGTGAAGGTTTATTATACTGCAGCTTTAAAGGAGCCAGAAATAGATCTGATAATAATCCTCTTGAGGTGTACATTTTAGAGCCTTTCAGAGAGCAAGAACTGACCCATCTAGTGTCCTTTTCTATGGTGGATCAGCTCAGACCCAATCACTCCCATGCTGTATAGTGGGAGACAAACTTACACTTTGGTGCTGCAGCCAAATTCACAGCCCACAGCAGGCCCCCCTGAGCCAGGCAGAAAATGATGGGATTCTGATGGTTCAACCAGCCTTCCCGGTGACAACTTCCCCCTCTGTCAGGAGGGCCCTATGGCCATCTCCAGCTAGTTGCCCATCTCCATGCTGGATAGTCAGTACAAGCCCTGCTCTCATACCGTCCCTTACCTCACTCATTGACTTCAGAGGAAAGAGGTGGGACATGAGTTCTGCTCCAGCATGATGCACAGAGAGCATCTTTTGCCAACAGTGCCTTCCAATAGCATTCAGAAAGAGCTGGTTTCTGACAACACTGCTCTACTGTGATCAGTGGCATTTGTGCTGCACACAAGGACAAATTTCTGCCAACTTTACTTCTAGGCCCAGTGAGCCCTGGGCAAAATAAATGAGTAAGAAAAGAAGTGTACTCACAAATGCAGCTTGCAGATATGAGCTTGATGCTCCTAACCATTGCACTTTGAAGAGTAGGGCAACTGCACCGTAGCCCTTTGCTGCAGAAAAAACAAGAGTAGTGCCGTAATTGAAAAGACAAAGTTTGGTTTGGGACTCAGAAGGATGCCAGGTGAATGGTTTTATATTCACTAAGTTGAGCTTATGCCCTACCTCTTGGCAAGTCTCCAGGTTTTTAAGCACACATCTAGACATGTACAATGGCATTCCTCTCCTGTGTCATGAGCCTTAGAAAGAAATCATGTTTCTGTAACCCAGTGTAGCTGAACTGTGTAGTGACTAAAACAGACTGCATTCAAGTCATTGTTAATGCAGCCAAAAAAATTCCTAATTAACTGAGAAAATAGGTCAACAAACTCTTAAATATTTAAAGAACTATCACATATTATTTTAAAAAGTTTCTTATGATGGCATAGCTGTTCATGAATAAATTACAAATACCTATGGCCTCTTTCACTGTCTCTCTAGGTTTAATGTTATCAGACTGCTATGGCTATAAAACCAGAACCTTCTTCTCCCTTAGCTCTTTCCCCACAACCTAGTACTGCTTCTTCCCAGGCTGACTGGAGCAAGGGAAGGCCTCATGGAGGTGTTTGGTTGGGAGAGCAGCACTTCAACACCATTCTGCCTTCTGCCAAACTCTGCCTTCTGCTAAATTTATGTCCTCCAGTATTATTATTAGAAAGACCAGTAATGGTGAGCTCTGAGGGATACAGCTCCTCTGAATTAGTAATGAGTTTTGCTACTTTGCAGATCTCTTGGCTGAGACCTAAAGTGCCTGTGTTTTTTTCTTGACTTCCAAATGATGTTCCGTTTGTTGTAGTTACCATGACAAGAGGAATGGAGTTCTTATCTCTTCTTAAGGCTGTTAAAAACATGAGCACTGGTTAATTTATTAAAAGGCAAACCATTCAAACATCCATATTCTTAACTGACTTGCATTACATGGAAATTAGTCTGTGCTCATGCTTGGAACAGATTTCTGATTTTAAAAATGTCAAAATTAAGAAAACAAAGGCACAAACCATTTTAATATTTATTGGAGAGGCAAGTGAAAGACTTGCCTTGTTTCTCTCTAGGTGCATGACTGGGTTGGTCACAGACATTCTGCTGGAACTGGGGATCTCAGTTCCTCCAGAGCAGCTCAACCCTGTGGCCCACGTCAGGCTGTCATCCCCCAGCAAAATCACATGGTTTTGGGTCAGAAGTACTGAAAGCAGCTAATGCCCACCTATCCTGAGCCTATCTCCCCACCAGCCAAACAGGCATCAAACATAATTTTGGCAGGAAAAATGTCTATGGCTATTGCGATGCTTGAGCTATACTAACCCCTCCTCAAAAAAAAAAAAAAAAGAAAAAAAGAAAAAAATTTAGAACTAACTAAATGTAACATAGAAAGGTTGAACTAAGAAAGGCAGTTGATCCAAAGCTTGGTTAAGTCATGGTGGACGTTTCCTGCATTGGTTGAATTGCCTCTAGTAAGCAAAAAAAGCCAAACATGCACTTATTTGGTCAGCTCCAAAATGGGTGACAAGACTCACAGGAGAAGCTCCAGGGCCCTGTGGGCCCAGCAATCACGGTCAGCAGGGATATGCAAGCTCAGGCTCTCCCAGATCAGTGTGGGATGTGGCCCCAGGCATTACAGAGATGTGGCTGGCTGGCTTGGCCAGCCCTTTTGGCACAGTTTCTGCAACTACTCAAGACCACACAAACCAAAGAAGGCAAAGCAGCAAGGTCAGGAACCTGGAGAGTCAAACATTCAGCAGATGCATGTGTTATTTATTCACTCAGATTTAAATAATAATGACAAATGCCTGTAAAAAAGAAAAGGAGATGCTCTAACGCTTCCTGCAACATTCAGCTCCAAAAAGACAGCTGTTTAGCAGTAAAAATAAATGACAAAGTAGCGACCTGACCTGCAAAGCTGGTGAACAGCAGAACAGACCCCTCACTCCTCCTGGCAAGCTGGACCCTCTTCCACTGCCCCTGCCAGGCTCTCAAGGCTCATTGTGTCCGGACAGCTCTGCAGGGCTCCCTTCCTTCTTTTGCCTTCCCCTCTCTCCTGCCAGCTTGTCCAAGGCTACGAGAGGGCAGAGAAGGACTTGGGGAGACACAACTTCCCTTGGACCAGGAGCTGCTCAGATACCTCTTCCAGCCCCTTCCTGCCACCAAACTGCCTCCCCTTTGCAGGTCTCGTCTCAGCAGCCCTCTTTCCTCATTAGTGTGTGTATGACTCTCTCAATAAAACATTTTGCTACATGATGTATGAAGGACCGTGTCTCAAACCACATTTTACTGTATATTTAAGTGCATGTTTTGCTGATTTACTACTGTTCTAGGGAACGTTTCCCTCCCCGAGCAGGGCAGGCCTGTAACGGATACATCAGCTCTGACTAATGATTATTAGTACATCCCAAGGTTATGTCCCACAATCAAATAACGTGTAGGAGGGAAGAGAGACTCCAGCTTACTCGGCTGAGGACAAAGATCACAGATAGTCTCTTTCAATCTTCAGATTGCAATATCCATTACAGATTGCCACCTTCTAATGTCAAAGTATAATTTGTTGTTGAGAAAATGTGTCGCCGTTCCAAAGGCGAGTCAAAGATCAGTGAGGCTGTATATCAGCGCATGTTGATGTACATTAAGAACTGACGGCCAGGTACCAAGGACATCGGGCAGCTGGTGCAGAGGGAACAGAAGCAGACGTGACTTGCTGATCTTTCCTATGCAAACACACGCTCGGAGTGGGAAAATATTTAACCCAGTCGAAGTGAGATGTCACCAGTAATTCCCAGTGTCTAAGGCAGCACCAACACGACATGTAAGACAAGTGGCCGGAGGCAGCGGCTGCCTGCAGCGGTCTCTGCCCGCGCGGCTCCGGAAAGGAAACGTCCAGTACCTGCGTTCCGGGGCAGATCCATGCGGGCCCACGCCGTGGAATCCATCCACAAGTATTCCCGGAGGGCAGCATCGCCCCGCCCGCGCTGCCGCCGGCCGCCGCCAGGGGGCAGCGTTAGCCTGGCGATGACGGCCCCGCGCTCCCGGGCCGGTCCCGCAGGGGCGGGGGAGCACGCGGGTGGAGGGGGAGCTTACAATCCTTCTGCGGATTTAGCAATGAAATTTCAAGTTATATGGTCTATACTCTATCTTAATTATGAAATCATTACTGACCATGTACAATTCTCCCCAGTGCTATTTTAAATTCCCAACTGTAGTTTGTGGGTTTTTTGTCTTCTAGAAATGCACTAACAAATACAACTGGGAGAACAATAGCCACGGTAGAGGTTATCTTACATCCCCTTCTCCTTGCCAGCTCCCTACCGACAAAGACATTTATGACAGGCAAAATGCAAACCTCTCGCCAGTTCCAGCAGTGCCACGTGATCTGTCTGGGTCCCATGGTCAGAGCGATGTGCAGAGCCCGGCTGAGCTCAAGTGACTCCAGCAGGTCACAGCCCTGGCCAGAGAAGGCTGAGGCAATGCTGTGCTGCTAGGTGATGCAACCAAAGGCTCTGAGAGGGCTGTATTTCTTACTGGAAACATCTGCCTGTCACTTGGCATTTGAATGAGCAGTTCGAAGCTGCTGGTAGGTGCTCGTGTCATGGTAATGACTGTGACAGGCTTTTTCCATCTCTGAGGAGGAGACGGTTATGACATTTGCTTTGACTGTAACTTCGAAGTCACTGAGTTCCTTTGCTTGAGAAGAATTTCTTCCTAGCATCTTTTCTAAACCTACCTTGACTTTAAAGCCATTCCTCCTTGTCCTATCACTACTTGCCCTTGTGAAAAAGTCCCTCTCCAGCTTTACTTTAGCCCCTCTGTTTGCAGGGGTTCCCAGAACTTCCTGCTAACAGCTCACAGGAAATCATCCCATGTGGCATCACCACCTCTTTGGGAAGTTCACTGCCACTCTGCTCTCTGCAGCTGCTTGCCAGCAGCTCCTTCCCAAAAAATACCCACTAGAGCACATGGCTCCTGCAGACAGCATGCACACATCCAATCTGGTTACAGCTGTGGCCGGCAAGCAGTACAGCACAAGCCAAATATGCCAGAGATACCCAAGCAGTGTCACCCTTCCTGAGCAAAGAGCAGAGAAACATGGATGCAGCAGTCCACGCTGGCCACATCAGCCACAGCAACACCTCTGGGAGGCTCCCTGTCCTTGCTGTGTATGAGTTCTATTGCTGTTCTGGGCCCACACTGACAAGGACAGTTGTCGCACCTGGAATGCGAGGCCAAGGATGCACAGCAACCGGAAGCTGTGACAAAGAAGGATGTTCCTGCTTTCAGCCCCACCTGCCATTTGTCAGGTCTTGGATGTCTGAGACTCTGCTGCAGGACGCCTGGGGTAAAGAAGTCTCTTTCCATCCTGTGGTGATTAGGTGCAGGACTCAGTCACACAAGCCAACCAACCAGCAGCTTGCATCTGTGAGACTGGCTCCTTGATCCTCCCTTCTCCCTGTCTGCCATGCTTATACATCCCCCTCATTCCCTTCTGTCCTTCCTGCTATCTTTTCCCCCTGATTCCAAGGTTTGTCCCACGTGTGAACAGACTTGGTGCTGTTAACTAGCTCACCTTGGCCTTCCACGGCATTACTGATGCAGTTTCCTGGGTCCTGCTGCTCCTGCCAGGTTCTTCTCCCCAGAATGACCCCAGCTCTTCCTTCAAACATCTCTGAAGTGTGGCCACCTCACACATCAATGCCCCTTCACTACCTGTGAAATCTTGCTCTTCCTTAGGGTACTGTAGCTCCTGTCTGCTTCTCCTGGTCTTTGTGACAGTCAGGAAGTTCACTTATCATGCTCAGGAGTTTCCCAGGTCCGTTCCATTAGCTAAGGCTTTTGCCAGGCCCTAGTCACCAGCTTGTGTGCCTTAATACGTCCCCCACAATGTGTCTGCATGTGGCATTGTCTTCTCCTCTCTTCTTCCTAGCCCTGATGTGCCAGTCGTCTCCATCCTGTGGTGGCTCTGAACACTCTCCTCTCTGACCAGGCACAGTTCCAGCCTTTTGGAGTGACTCCCTTTGTGCCCAAGTGGTCTGGCACAGCTTCACTTTGCAAGTCCTGGGCAAGAAAGTCCTTGCCTTGCCCAGAAGACCAAATTGGACTGAAAACATGGTTAACTGCAAACATAGGTAACTTTATTTCATTAACTAAGTCAATGTTAGTATTTGCATACATGCAGAGGAGCAATGTGGGCAGGACAAAGCAGGCCTTCGGCACTGAGGCGGCCTTTGGATCAGCAGGCATTGCCCCAGCAGGAAACGGTTGTGGTCCCATGCACTGGATCCCGTCCATTCTGCTGCTCAAATTGTTCTCCCCTGTAGGTTCTTCAGGAGCTCCCGGATCTGAGAGAAGAAATCTACCAGCTTGTTGAGTGGAAATGGGCAGTTGTTAATCTCTTCCACTGGCATTGGTATTGGACTTGGCTTCTGAGTGGGAGTTGGTTTCGGCCATGGCTTCTGAGTGGGGAATGTTGTTGGTATTGGCTTATGAGTTGGGAGGGTTGTCGGCCAGGGCTTATGAGTGGGAGGTGGTCTTGGCCATGGGTTCTGTGTAGGAGGTGGTCTTGGCCATGGGTTCTGTGTAGGAGGTGGTCTTGACCACGGCTTCTGAGTGGGGGGTGGTCTCGGCCATGGGTTCTGAGTGGGAGGTGGTCTTGGCCATGGATTCTGACTGGGAAGTGGTTTTGTCCATGGCTTCTGAGTGGGCCATGGGGCATTCGTATGATGAGCCCAGGGTGGTGAGGCGGTTGTATAATGACTCCATGCCTGAGGAGCTGCTACTTGTGGAAGCAGTTCCATCTGGACCAGGATCCAGTCATAGAAGTGCTGAACAGAGGTATATATTCCAGGTCGTTTTTCTCTGGCGCAGCCTCTTCCCCAGCTGGTCACTCCAACGACCCAGAAGAAGTCAGCATTGTTGTCTTTGCACATGAGAGGACCACCGCTGTCACCCTGCAGAGGAGCAGAGAGGATTAATGTGATGTTGGGTGGCCCCTGTCAGCACTGGGGCTGCCTTCTTCTCTCTCACAGCCCCTGCCAGATTTGGGCTGGTGCTGGTATTCCCAGCAGAGCAAGGCTCTGCTCAGGTGTTGGAGCCTCCAGAAGCTTGGTTGGGAGTGGGTTGGGGCCTATGAAGTCAGGCTCTCTCAGCTCTGCGCAGTGATCCTGCATGTGCAAAAGATGTTCTAGCACTGGCAGCAGGGCTTTCTGGGCAGAGTGCCAGGCCTCTGGGACAAGGGAGGCACTGGGCAAGGCCCTACACGTGGGGAATGGGCAGGAAACCCCAGCAATGGTGGGGAGCCAGAGCTGAGGAAGTGACAGGAAAGCAGGTGCTGGGCTGGGTTGGGATGGTGCTACCCACCCTGCTGGGGTCCAAGTGGCTCATCACATGCTCCTACCTGGCAGGTGTCGATGCCACCCTCCGGGTAGCCAGCACACAAATTGTGGGTATGGACGTCCCCCGCATACCACTCACTGCTGTTGCAAATCTGGACAGCAATAAGGTGGACCTTGGCCTCCTGCAGGACATCACTTGATTTTTGAGCTGTGAGCACAGAAAGGAATGAGGACCTAGCAGCTCGCTGCCATTTCTCCTCCCCTGTGTGGGGGTGATCCCCTTCCCTAGGGCTTGACTTTGCCTCTGCAGAGGCACTGGAGTGTTGTGTCCCTGCAGTCTGCCTTTAGGCATCGGGCAGCCTGACTCTAGCTCTGGCCTCTGCTGTCAGGAGGCCCAAACCATCTTCCCAGTGTGCGGAGCTTGCCCTCCATTTCTGGAAACTCACATCTTGCAGTGGTGGAACCCCAGCCAGCGACGTAGCAGGTTTCCAGCTGAGCCACGTTCAGCGTTGCGTTGGGCACACAGACCAGCTGGATGTAGGGGTTGCACTTGACAGGCTCATTCAGTTCTAGCAAGGCGATGTCATTGCTCTGGTCAGCAGCACCATATTCCTTGTGAACCAGCAGCCGCTTAATGAGGCGCACCTCGGCCCCAGGGCCTGGCTCAGTCAGCTGGGTGGCCCCGATCAGTAGGCGCATGGCGCTGATGTTCCTGAGGGCGTGTGGAGAGAAGGGTGAGAGAGAGCAGAGCCTGGAGCTGTGGCAGCCCAGCAGTGACCAGCCTTCTGCTTCTGAAGGCAGAGAGGAATGCAGTACTATGGAGGCAGTGGCTGCTTTAGCATGCCTTAGGCTTTGGCAATATCAGCTAAAGGCTGCTAGGAAATAGTGGCATGTGCCCTGCCTTTTCCTGAGCAATCTCTCAGCTGGGCTCTGCCATTTCCCAGGTCCTGGGCACACTGCAAGGAAAGATGGGAGCAGCATATGGTGCTGCTGACAGGGCATCTGCTGACATTGTGGGGATGTCCCTGTTCCCTGCTCTTCCTTACCTGGAATCGGCAAAGCAATGGGCTGCTGTGAGGACCCACTGTATGCTGATGAGGGACCCTCCACACAGATGCCCCGTGCCTGATATCGAGGGATCTTGGATGCTGACAAGCCAGGGCCAGGCCCCTGTCTCGGCACTTGTGCCACCCACGACGCGTGTCATGCCTCGCTCTTCATCAGAAGTCAAGGGCCGGAGCCCACAGCTCCCTCTGCAAGCAGAAAGTCATTTGATCCTGCTCCATGGCTTGCTGCTGCTCCAGGAGAAGCTCCCCACAAGGCATGCAGGGACAGCAGGGCAGGGAAGGCCACAGCGGGTGTGTGCCTGTCCACAAGAAACTGAGACATCCCCATGGGGTTCGGGAAGCTGTGGCTTGGCCACAGAGGACAAGTGGGCCCTCTCCAGGGAGGGCCTGAAGTGTTGCCCAAGCTCCCCCCCAGAGCCTGGGGCCACTCACTCGCAGGTGTTCCACATGGCCTGCACAGGCCTGCACGTGGCCAGCATGACGAGGAGGCAGAGCAGCAGCATGGCTACCAGTGGCTCGTGTCAGCTGCAAGAGTAAGGGTTCCGTGCGCCAGCACAGCCACAGTCGCAATGCTTGCAGCATCCGTGGCGCCCTCGGCCCCGGGGCTGATGTCACAGAGTGGCCAGTTCCATGTTCCGGGCACTGTGGCCTCTGGCACAGGAGTGCAGGGAGCACATGGTGCCATAGAATTGTTTGAGTCAGAAGGGACCTTAATGTTGATCCAGTTCCAACCCCGGCCATGGGCAGGGACACCTTGCACCAGAGCAGGTTGCTCAAAGCCCCACCCAACCTGGCCTTGAACATTTCCAGGGATGGGGCAGCCACAGCTGCTCTGGGCAATCTGTGCCAGTGCCTCATCACCGCCACAGTCAAGAATTTCTTCTTCGTACCTATTATAAAACTGCTCTCTTTCAGTTTAAAGCCATTCCCCCTTGTCCTACCACTACTTGCCCTCACAAAGTCCCTCACCAGCTTTTTTGAAGGCACCTCTGCTTGCAGGATAAGGTGTGCAGGCCCTGGGGCTCAGGGAAGCACAGACACATTTGTCAGCAAGATGGACAATTTTGCTTTCATTCTCTAAAATACGAAAATTTGACTGACTTTTCCTATCATGTAGTACCTAAATAAAAGTGAGTTTGGACATGTATGTGTGATATTTGGGCCTGAGCATCTAAAATAGAAGACACCTGTGTCCCTGCTCTTTAGGATTACTCGCACCTAAAGTCAGCACTCTCTCTGAAGGACTATAAAGTGCTAAGTATTGCCTACAAAGAACAAGGCATAGAGAAAATACTGATGAAAGCATATGGTATTTAAGAAGCATTGAGATATATCTGATAAAATCTAGCTTTGCTTTCTATGCCAAGCCATATATTCTGAAAACCTCCTGAAGATCCTTAACCAAAAACCAACTAACCAAAACAAGAAAATATGTCATCAAAATGGCATCTAAATATTGACTTGCTGACCGATAGGGATGTGTACAATTAATACGTGTATTAATACATATATGCATTATTCTGGCCCCATAGTGTTTTTAACCCCTTTTTCTGTTTTCACACAGAGCAAGGAAAAGACACAAAGAAGAGAGAATGAGACACCTGAGAAAGGTGAAATCTGTATTTGCAAACCTAATTACATTTTTTAACACCATGGTGTTTGAGCACTTTCTTTTCAATCTTATTAAAAGTGACCAATTTTCAGGGAGCACCTGTCCTCCCAGAGTGATGGTTACCTGATGTGTCAGTGCCAGGGGAGCATCTGCCATCACTTCTTATTTTGGGAAATGTAGGCCCCATGTGTTTACACTTCTTCAGATTGTCAATCTCTTTCAAGGAGTTGGCAAAAGGTTTGCATTTGCATTGGTTTTACTTGTCTGAGTGGTTTTCCCATTCTTATGATCACCCTTTTTCTCAGTGAGAGGTTGAATTTCTGGTGTAGTAATATCCATCCACATAAAAATGAGGGCTCAATACATTTTAAAAGGGAAAGTCACTTAATCATTGATGAAGGTACAATATTCTGAGTAAGTCTTAAAACCACCAGAGGTCACACATGGGTTTCTTCTTTCTGCTTTTCCTCTTCCAGCTTTTTGTTTGTTTGTTTGTTTCCTGGTGCCTGTACAGCTGGATTTTTGATACTACAAGGAAGCTAAACTTCATGGATGGAAGATACTGAAAAATAACTGCATTCGATGTTTGAACAGACCTAGTGATTCTAAACACGTATTTTCCTGTGAAAATTTAAGGTGTGCCCAGAATATGAAGTGATGCTGGTTTGCAGGACTTAGCAAATTTATAATGCATCATTTTAGTGACAAACAGGAGAAATTAAAAGTATGTGGTTTTGGTTTTTTGGTCTTTTTTTTTTTTTTTTTTCCCCTTTAAGATGGTTACAGCAGTCAACACGTGGAGAAATCTCATACAATGTTAATTGAGTAATATCAGCTAGAATCACAACTTTTGCTGTCATAAGGGTCATCTAGAAAGTTCTCTTTTTGGTAAAGGTGCTGAACAGCTGAATATCTGAATGGGATATATGTCTCATGCTGATTTGAAATTTACTAGAGAAATACAGACTTTGGATACATTGTTCCTGTCTTCCAATTTCAGCCTGTAGCAGCATCCTCTGTGCGTGGGTATAAATATGGGTATCTAGGACAGATGGTAAGTAAATATTAGTATTTGTTAATTCATACAGTTTTGTGGTATTATGTCTTGCAATTAGTTGAGACATGTTTCAACTCTAAATCAATTCAAAACAAAACAAAACAAAAATCAAGAGTACTTAAAATCTAGTTGGAAGTGAGTGATCAGACTCTTCCATTAATTAGGAAAAAATCAAAGAGATGATGGAATGTGTGCTGCAAAAGCACCAGTGACTGCACCAAATAAGCTCCAATCAACAAAAAGCTAATTAAGTAAATATAATAATTACCTGCAATGTATTCTTGAAAGGTAAGAGGAGCAGAGAGTACCTACAATTTCCAGAACAGAGGGAACTGAAACAGTGGAGGATACTGGCATGTTTCAGGACTGGGTCCGGGCCCTGGCCATGACACACAGACAGACACATGGACATAAAGGGGTGTGAAGATGTTCGGCTTCACTTTTGGCTCTGGCTTCTCAGAAGAGTTGGGGTGCTCCATAATACTGGGCAGGGATAAATAACTGAGCGATTAATTAACACAAAGCAGTTACCTCTAGTCTCCAGGTATGGTTGAGTTCCCTAGAAGCTAAGAATCCACACTTACCAAGAATCCATGCCCACCAGCTCTCTCATTTTCCAAACTGCATTAAACCAAGCAATAGTAAGGCCCAGGACAATCATCAGTCCAAATTTTTCACTTCAAGTCAAAGGACTGATTTGACTATTTTTAAAGGACAGCTATCATGCCTTTTAAGCAATAATCTGCAGAAGAGATGGATAGCACACTTAGGATCTGCATGATTTATTTGGCAAAGCCTATTAGTTCTTTCTGGAGCAAATTAATAATAATTCTCATCTGTTTGTCAGTGGGAATTTAATGTAGGCTAAAAAATCATTGAGAGTTTTCTTCAGATGGAAGTCTGTTCAAAACAGAACAAAAAAGATGAGTTTGAGAAAAAAGCTTAATGAAGTCTTCTTTAAATGAAAACTACTCAAGCCTTGACTGTTAATAAAAAGAACATCACTTACCTTACTCAACATCACTGCACCAGAATCTGGCAGCAAGTTTTAAAAAGGAACCCTTTTCTCTTTCTTTACAGTCATAATATATAACATCTGAATTATTGCCTATAAATACTCTTTTCTTTCTGCTAATGTATTATGCTTCTGGGATTGTTCAGAGCAAATATTTTGTTACTAAGAGAAAAAAGCTCCTAAACTGGGGCTTCTGAAATAAAAGAACAAGCACATTCAAAGCAGCAGCTATTCAAAGAATATTAGTGTGCCATCTTAACAGATTAAATTTTGGTATATTTTCACTAGTATTAAAAAATGGTGAAATTTCTCACTAAATTTATTTTATGAACATAGAAAATTGCTGCTTGCACTGGAGCAAATTTATACGTATACCAAAATTCAAAATTCCCATCCAATTCAAATACAAAAATTCAATCTGGATGAGTTAGCAGAAGCGTTTGCTGTTGAAAGCAGAGAGTTAGATAAGCAAAATACATTCCTAAAAATATGTGAAGTACCAAATTATAGAACATAGAAGATAATGGTTTAATATATATCATGATACACATGAAAGAGTTTTTCTACCTGCACTATGCACCTTACTTTAAAACAAAACAAAAACACCCCACCAAAAAAATCTTCTGAAAAGCTGATACCAGCAAGATTTGAATTTTGTTGGGTTTTTTGAAAAATGTCCTGATAGATACATAAAATGAGATTATTTGGGAATATTGATATGTGATAGTAGCTATGTACAATTCCATATACCCTTTACAATCAGAGAGGTTACACATTAGCGTTTTGTGTCACAAGCAGGCATTACTGGATCACAAACATGATAAAAGTCAGGCTCCATTGACTGCAGCACTTCTATTCTGTTCCCTGACTCAGACAAAATCTCACCTATCACAATTCCCCTATGTTTTTACACCTGGAGAGGCCAGGGAGAAGGGAGTTTGTGAGCACAGCATGGCACAGTACTGTGGGATTTGGCTTCGGCTCCAGAAGAGATCCATGCGCAACATTCACAGACAGCCGAGCTGCAGAGATACAGGCTTCTCACATTAACACTCCGTGAGCTGCAGCAAACACAGTTACCATATGAGCTGGCTGAAATTGTGTCATACTATTACTTTTAGCATGCTATTATGCCTCTGGGATGTATTTTATTTATCAGGGAATTGAACCTAAACAGATGTTGTAGCTGTTTGCTAGAAAAGAGTTTTATGCAACTCACTGTGAGGTACCTGAAAGACTGTTTTGGGGAGGGGGCAGAGTGAACATGTGAAGCAAATATGGTAGTCCTGAGCCACTAATGGGAAATCACAGTTAATTTTTCAGACAGAGACCTAAAATAGACCAAAAAATATATTTTGTAATTTTTTATAAAGAAAAATAGAAGTTAGTTCTCCCAAAATTTCTCTCATTTGAAGGAATATTATGAAATAGAACAAGTGAGAATTTGCTGGAGAACTTGTCAAAATATATCAACAGCAGTATGGGATTGCCCAAAGGATTGACGGTGACTCTAATGGATCCAGCAGTGAGCTTCAGGCCTGCATCATGTGGGTGTTCCCTTCCAGGGGAGCTGTGAGTCCTAATGAAGAACACAAGAACAGTAATTTACATGGGTTAAGTTGTTCAGTGTCAGCACAAAAAGCTGAGTTCTGCTTCCCCAAGCATCATCTTGGAAAGCTGCCCTGGTTTCTTGGCTACAGGACAGGGTCTCTAAGAGAGCTTGGAGAGCAGATGAGAGCATCATCTCAGTGATGACACCATCACGTTCAGTTAGGGACAGCAAACTGGGAGCAGTAAGAATAAAAAAAAGGGGAGAAAGACATTTTATCACTTGTTTCATCAAGCAGTGTTGACAAGAAGTGGCAAAAGTACATAGGAGAGGCACTGGGAAATAAAATAATTTTGTGACATCTTGGGTAGCTGTGCAGCAGACAAAGGACAGAAACAGGGTAAGACTGCAGTCACAATGCTAAGGAACAGAGGGAGCACAGAACTGCAAAAGCTTTTGTCAATAGAATTTCATACCCAATTATTGTCACAGGACTCTCAAATTTTATTTGCTGCATTTCTCCTGGCAGAAGGCCAGTTCTTACATGACCTCCATAATTTTTTTAATCCTATCAGTGAAATTGTCTTTCCTTCAATGAAGCTCATTTCCGCCCCTCTCAAGAAAGCTGATTTCCCTTAGTAGTTGGAATTGTTTCATAAGAAAACTGACCATAAATAGTAAGTTTTCTCCTACAGAGATGAACCAGCATCAGCATGCTACCATCTGCAAGCCTTTGATTTTGTGACTATTATACTAGGTGTAGCCCACCCACACAGGATGCCACCCAGAGGCTGTTTCCTTCTTCGTAGCTGGGTGACAAATGGTTGTGCCAGGTGGCAGTTTTGAACACAGGTAAAGAGCAAATAAGACACACCAGCACAGGATCCTTAGGAAATGCACGGCCTCTTCCGTGTGCTACAGCTGCTGGGTATGGGCTGTCCCTCAGAGCATGGATCACAGTCAGTTCCTAATCTCATGCCTGCTTCTGGTTGCAGGTAGAAACACAGTCAAAGTTCATTTGAACCTACCAGGCAGCCTAAGAATTCACAGGTTATTTTGTTACTTAACAAATCCAGGTGTTCCTGTCAGCTCAGCAGGGCTCTTTCCTGCATAATAATTCCAAAAGCCTTTGATTTACCTGCCCTCCCTGGCCAAAACTGGGGTCTGAAGGGTAGGTGGCAGGGAGCAAAGCCCGATTCAGCAGCAGCTATTGCTCATTTTCTTATCACTCTATAGGTCACTGGCTGGCAGAAATCTCTGAGGAAATGCATGTAAAAATATTTTGAAAACTTGGCCTCCACTGATGAGAAAATTAAGTGGTGACTCATGCTCCCATCAGCTCCAGGCTTGATTACTGCAGCTTGATGGACGAAGAAGCTGATGTTCCACCGAGACTGCAATCTGCTTAGGGGAGCAGCTGAGAGGCCTTAGTTGTTGGCATTATTTGTTTCCAACACATCTCTCTTGTCCTTTTAATCACTAATAAATTTAATTTCACTTCTCACTGAAGATCTCACTCCCCACCTTTCTGGCAAGAGAAACAATCCAGAGGCTGCTTTCATGACCTCTGCTACAGTTCTAGAGGCCAGCGTGAAGCAGACCTGCCTGGAGCAATGCCTCCATCCTGCATTTCCCAGCTTTGCTTTCTCTAGTCCTGCACAGCTTATCCATGCAATTCCAGAAGATTACTTACCATCCTGCAGGGTGTTTCCTATTGAATGAGAATTTTACAGGAATAGGATGCATCAGCTTGGAGGGTTTTAAGTCAAAATGCCTCCTCATAGAAGCTGCAGTCTAATGATCATGAGCGATAATGTGGTTGAAGCAAGAAAATGGCACAGAGAAGACCACGTCCCTCTCCTGACATTGTTCTGACAGGATCCTGTAAGTTTTGGTCTGGGAGACTGGGGTTACCCAATGGAAATAGGGACAAAAGAGATTCTGTTTGTAAGATGCTGGAAAGGGCAAGGCTCTTTATCTAAAGTAAAATACTCTTAATTTACTCTTATCGTGTGCTATATTATCCCCGAGCTTTGTTAGAACAATGGCAAGGCTCTTCAAACAGCTTCCCTGGGGAGACTGCTCTGCAGCTTAACAACCTTGCACTGGAGATGTGCAAGTGTAACCAAGGGCAGAATTTACTCTCTTGTCTATTTAACATGTTTGCGAGGGACTGCCTGTGTTCCTGGCACTTTATAATAACAGTAATATAAATGCATTTGGATTATAACAAAATGGAGAAACTATGATTTAGCCCTTTACTGTGTTGTAATTCCCAAATGCATCAACATCTATTTAAGTGCAAAATAGTCTTCAGTTTACAAATACAAAGCTGCAATTGTCTGCTGTAAGGTTCTGTATGAGATTATGATTCAATACAAAACACAATTCAGTGTCTAAAATTTCATTTTTAATGGCAGAATAACATAAAAAATTAGCTCTTTCTCCATATGCAGTCTTGCAAAAAAACGTATCCCAGGGACTTGGCCCTTTCTAGTCATTTCTACAAATATAACTGCTCATCTCTTATGCACGTATGCACTCGCACATAAATCAATGTGCTTGCAGACAGACCATATTTCATCTTGCCTTCTAACCTCCCGCTGTCAAGATATTTCCACAGAAAAATGTACACAAATAAAACTAACAGCTTTTTCCCTGACTGCCAGAGTAATGTAGGGGACTACTTCTGTAAAACCAAGCTGCTGGATCAGTCTCCTTCTGCTCTGTGAACAAGCACAACTGCGCAGCTTCTGCTGAGATTGCCTTTCTACCAAATAATCTGTTCACATTAACTAAAGGATCAACAAGAAAAAACACAGCCACATCTTTGATTTTAACTACATTAAAAATTATTTATCTTGATAAGTTACTGGAGTCATCAAAAGCTTTTCAATTTAGTGCACAAAAAAGGAAATAAAATGTTTGAGTAACTCAACACAAAGTGCTAATTCCCCATGATCTCTGAAGTGCTGTTTTATTGTTTGGGTGCGTTTTTTCCTTCCACTATCATTACATGGGATTATAGAGATGCAGAAATAAGAAGTGTTGATGATCAAGAAAACCTTCATGTTGTAACATGGACACAGTTCTCATTTGCCATCAATTTTGCCTGATTATGTTTACTATCAATTAAATTTAAAGCCAAGAAGTTGAAAATATTCAGAACTGTTCTAACCCTTTACTGAAAAACTGTTTAGGTTCAATGAATTGATTTTCAGTTGATGACAATTAACAATATTCTGAGGACTTACTTTCCTCAAGTTCATAAAGTATTTGTAGACAGTTAATGGAGTTTTTTTTTAAAAAAGCAAACAGTTTAAAAGCTTACCCACAAAACAATGAAACAGACAACAGAGGTAAAAATTTGACCTATAGGATAAATAATTTTATCTTTTTTTCCTATTAACAAAATTGAATTCAAAACCATTCCATTTATTAAAGGCATACAAGAAGTCATAAAACAAACATCTTAACAGTCTTTAAACATAACAGAATTGATGTGCACAACTAAATTTCATTAAGTATGGATTGAAAATACATATTTCAGTTTAGCTTGATATTCCTTTTAGACCAACACCTCCAACACTCATACACAATATTTAAACTGCCCCAAAGCAATCAACAAGGTAAAGGCTCTAACAAAACTACATTATAAAACATTTTGAAATATTCTTAAATGTGGAAAAAACCCCCCTAAAACAAAGGATGTGTTCAATGGAATCTAAGCAAGTTGTTGGAAGTACTGAAAGCCAAAGATTCAGTACACAGAGGTAGCTCAGTAAGGGTACTTGCAGTGTTCTGACTATTTAGCACTGACACAACCACAGTCAGCTACTGTCTGCTTGAACTCTTCCTATGTATTTTAAAAAATGGAATGCTGGAATGTTCCTTCTGGGCCTATTGTCTTGCCATTCAAAACCAACAGAAAAAGTTATTGATTTCAGTGGGATTTGGATGAAGTCTTTATATAGTCTCAAAGTTCAGATTTATGGAAACAGAACAAAAAGAAACTGTCCTGAGTTTGGAAGCAGTCCCCAGCTGCAAGAAGGGCTTTTAAGCCCAGAGGATTTTTTTCCCATATGGAACCAGTTACCACTCAGAATGCTTAAGGAAGTAGAACTTTGAATTTGGCCCTAGAATTCCAGTTCCTTGCAGGCTGGACTGTTGGTGGATCTGCCTGTGCTATCTAGGGATGCACTGACCAGTGAACTCACTGCCCAGTGAGAAGAGAGCAGAGCCCTGGGGGACACAGGCGGAGGACAGTGTCCCTCAGCCCTCCTGCCTGCTCAGTGGCGAGAGCTTGATCCCCCTCTAGGGAAGGAAAGAATTCAGCATGTGCCACCTCCTGTACCTTCATCTCATGGTCCTTTTATTGGTGATGCCAACTCTGAACAAGGTGATGCTGTCAGCTCCCTGTGGTTTGTCATATAAACGGCAACAGGGAGTGAGTGGCCATCAGGTAAAGCACCAAGGATTGCTACCAGATTACTTTTTCCCTGTTGTTCACAGGACTGGAAGTAACAGACTAGGTAAACCAAGCACTTTTTTTTTTTCACTAAGGCAAAAGGATATGAATTTCACATGCCTATTGTCACACAAAAGATCTTCAGCTTGTGTAAAGGCTTACAGCCTTATCAGAGCTTCAGTAATTTACACTCGCTAAAGACCTGCTCCGAGGTGTTTGCACTCAGCCACACCTTTAGCTGCAATGTTAACCGTGACACACACGGAAGCTCTGCATTTGTATTGATCCCACACTGACCTATTTCTTTGTTTATTTAATATTTTAATGCACAATTGCCAGCACAGTTTTTAAAGATGGGCACAGCCCCCTGTCTGGACTAGAGTATATTTCTGAAATCTTCATCTCTCAGACAAGATACAGTGTTGGCTGCATGTTTAACTATATACCTGCATTCCTTTCTCTTCAATGCCTAGAAATAGCATTTTGTATTATTTTTTCACCTAAGTTTATCAGAAAGAGTAATATTATTTTTTAAAAAGTTGTGACTGATTGTCAAATGAGCTACAGGAGTGTTTCTGTTACTATACAGATCCTTCTAATTAGCAAAAAAAAAAAAAAAATTGTCAACTTTCTTGTCCTCACTATTATTCATTACCAATGCAGCAGTAGAGAAAGCATAGCTTGGCTTACTACAATAAAGGCTCTGTTTCAATATTAGCATCCTAAATTCTCTGTGCTGGTCTCCGTGCATTGCACAAGGGGAAGGAAAAGAAAAAAGAAAACCAAAAATTTGTGTTCTTCAAGGGTAAATTATAAAAAGGTTTCCTAGATGAAAACACAAATACTTCACTCATAACCCAAGCACCAGACCATTTCTTTGAAGAAGCTTATGAGGCATTTAAGATATACAATGGCACAATACCATACAATGGAATTGAAAGAATTTTCTTGAGAAACCATTAACTTTGAAGGAATGTCTAGACAACTGTGTCAACAAATGCAAATAATTCATGCTTCTCAGCTTCTATCCATTGGATGGCCCCATGCTGAGTATACACAAACTCAGAAGAAAAAGGCATGTCACAGTCATATGACTAGGGAGTGTAACAGAGTCACACAGAAATTCAAGTCAATCTCAGAAAAAAACCTTCAAAAAGCTCTTCCCCAGGGTAAGCCAGCAGTGGGATAGGCTTCTGGTCATTTTGGCTAGTTTAAAACAGAGACTTGCCGCTGGTGCACCCTGGCTTCAAAGCAGAGGCAATGGAAGAACCAGCTGTCAGTCATGACCATTCACTTGGTTAGAAAAATAAACTAAAGGACTCCAAAATACTGTACAACCTCTTGCAGCAACCAACAAAGCGGCTTCTGAAAACAATGCTTTTACCAAAAATGCATCTGTAAGGCACTTAACAGGTATCTTTTTATATATATATATATAAAAAAATAAAATATGCACTGAAGCAACATTCACAAAACCCAATTGTGTCAATTGTCCGTGTGTACAGTATAGTACATATATACATTCACTGTGACACAGGCCATCTCCACAATTATACCTTCACGGGTGCTTTGGGCTGCCTGGTTAACTTCAGTGCCTGTGAACAGGAGAAAAAAAGTCACTTTTTTATACTCTTAAAAGACAAACAACAGCACAAGGTAAGATTTTTGTTTATAAGGGGCAACAAAATGCTTCGTGTACTTGTGGGAGGCTGAGAGAGGAGCCAGCGTGTAGCTGACAGGCTGTGGGTCCTGAGATGATATTTTTGTCCCTGATAGCCCATCACAACCTCCACTTACACAGAGAGCCTTAACAGAGGAACCACAAGGATTATGGCTACAGTGTCAGTAAATGAAGCAGAGATGGATCTCAGATGCCTTTTAGAAAGCAACTATTTGGACCCCACTCAAACCACTCGTGGCACAGATAGAACAGCTTCTGACCCACTTAGGAAAAGATGGTGAAGAAAATTTGTGCCAACACCTTTGTGTTCCCTGGCTTCCTTCCACATGGCTCAAAGCCTGCTCACAGGATAATCACTGCTGCAGTGGTGGATGTCATGGACCTCTGATGTTTATACCTTGTTGTCTGAGAAAAGGTAAGAATAAGCCAAAGTCCATCAGTCCAGAAGTGATCTTATGCCAGGGGACACCTAACATCTTTGTAGCTCTACTGTTGCTGAGGAAGAAGGAAACCTCATGACTTTTTTGATGGCAGGGTCCAGCTCTGCGTTCCTCGCAGGGCTGGCCAATTACAGTAGTTGAGCTATTTATTCTGCGCGTGACAGAAGTTCAGCTCAATACTCATGCTTCCAGTTTGGTAAGGATCAGCCTCTCTAACTAAGGAGAGAAATGTGACAGGCTTAGAAGGCGTTAGGTTTTCAGCTGCTCCTGTACACTAATGTGATCACTGTGAAGGATGCTGGCTGTTGGTGTGCTTTGCAGCAAAAAAAAGCTCAATGCCTTCTTATGTGGGACAAATTGGCCTGGGTGAGAGGGAAATCAGTGAAATTAGCAGATTCCTGGAATCTGGAACCTCTGTTTTTCTGAAGTGTTTGGGTGAAGAGCCGTGACAGACTGGCATTTGTCTGACTTCTTGTTTCCAGCAGGTTGGCTAAACAAGCAATTTTCAGTCTGAGGGATGCCTGATGGGGCTTCTTATTGTCGATATTAACCTTTAATACTGTACATTTAAAGCTTGTAAGCACTGCTTGAAAATCACTCCAGCACAAATGTAAACCCCTAAAAAACCCCCAAACCTTTAAAAATAAATGGGCTACATTCCCCTCAGAAACACCTGCATTTAACTATTGTTAAATCCAGCCCTTTGAGATTAGACTTTTGGAAATTATTCAGCAAGAGACTTTGGAGAGAGAGACATCATTCCACATTTTGTTTGGGGAAACAATTTTTTAACTTTGTAGTTTGGCAGATTCTGCTGCCATATTTACAAAGTAGAAATACCTTAGTGTAGATGAACCTCTAAATATTTAAATTCAATTTCATACAACCCGATCACATGTACTATCATAATTAAGTAAGAATGTCACTGCAGTTGAGTACTGTGACTGGATAACCGTCTCCCCCTGCAAGAGAGATGCCAAAATGAAGCCAAGGTGTTTGTAGAAAATAAACATCAAGGGTGATGATGACATGTTTATTTTCAAAGCGGGAGACCATTATCCAGTCACAACATTCACTTCTATTATATTTATTGCAACTGTTCCAGACCCAACCTCATTGATTTTTTTCAAAGAGTAATTAAAATAACATTTGTGAATAATACAGAAGACCAACTGAAGAAACTGCTGCAACAGAACAACAATCCCCCAAAGTGGTTCTACAGTGGCATTACAGTCTGATTAGCACAGGAGGTTTATTTGATGCTTAATGAATAAGAAACTAGTGCTGGTGAACTGTAAATCTCTCCAGTACTGGTTGACTGTTCTGATGTTCTGTTTAAAGGCTGTTTTAACTTGCAGCAGCTGACAGCAGCCCCTAAAGGCCATTACTGCCCTGAGAATCAGGGAGGTCTGGATGAGTTCCAGCCCCACTCCTGAGATGCTGAAGAGAAGTCAGCATTGCAGGGATCATTCTGTCACCAGCAGCATTAACTTTAGGCTGTCTTTCTGCGGGAATAGTATGGAATTTTCTTCATACCACCCTTAAAGTCTTCTGATAATTTCTGATTAAAAGAAAAACCATGACTTTCAGACTGATGGATAATTGCCACTGGATTCTCAGATTTTCATTTTCAGATCCTCAGACCAGTATATATTAACAAGATCTGATTTCTGAACACAGTTCCTTAAAAACTGAGAGTTTTCCTGCTTTTTACAGTTCAGGTAACAGATGAAAATCACTGTTTTGGGGAATTTTAGCATTCAAGATAGCAAGGTTACTTTAGTGGTTTGAAGCTGTAAAATGACAGCGACTGGGTTTTGCTGAAAATTGGAAATAAGAGTGTTATCAATAAAATTTCTCCACTGATAAGTGGACAATGCAGGGTGCTGATGGAGCTGGGCTTCTCACAGTAGGTCCCAACCATCACCAAAAATGGCTGCCTCTGAAACTGATTGCTTCAGTTGCTGCAGCTTCTTGATTTTTATTATCTCAGAACATCAAAAGACAACATTAAAGTTGATTTCATGGACTAGCTTTTTGCACGGTGGATATTACTGTTCTGAGAACCTGACTAAAACCACTGCAATTATTTTACATAGATCACAGAATGGCTGTCAGATGTCAATACCCTCAATTTGTACTGAAATAAGCATAATTTGAACCAGTGATGTTGATTCCAAACCCTCTAGGTTATAGTCTATAATCCTACAAGTTATCCCATGCCTTAATTTTGTCATGAAATGTGATGCCCCAGACTTCTGTAGACTTCTTGCTATTGTAAAGGGTGATCCAAGTAGGGGCAAAAAAAAAA
>VZRN01005637.1:212215-300922 GCA_013397935.1 Dasyornis broadbenti | reverse complement strand
AATCCAGTTCAGAAAGTGTTCTTATTTTACCTCTTTTCCCCAGCTCCCATGTCAGTCAACACATCTTTGTCACTTCTCCACAAAGGAGATCCAAAGCTGTGATTATTAGCCAGCTAATGGATGGAGACATTCTTATGGGGCATATTCTGAATTCATAATTTGAATACATTTGTAATTTGAATTAACTGTAGAGGTCTAACTTCAAGCTTTGAATTTTTTCAGAGTCTTTTCAGTCCCCTTTTCAACAGGCTAAAGTTCAGAACTTTTAATGTGATACTGCTGTGACTATCACTGTCACAAAGGAAGCAAAGAAACAGAAAAATCCCTACCACAGGAGGACCAAGAAGGAACCCCAGGAATTTAGGACAAGTGTTTAGGCATTTTTCCCCTCACAGCACACTTGCTGTTATAAATCAAATCCAGCAATTCTTACCTTTTGCCTAGAAACCATCCAGGATTTTATCGTTGGTACCAACAGACTGCCAAGAAGGATCTGAGCAGGATGATAGATGAGCAAAGGGACGGAAATTAAGGACAGGTGCTCATAACCCGCAAATACTATCTTCAGCATGGGAATCCCTGCAGGCAGAAAAACAGGAAACAGACTCTCACCTCAGACTTTGAGCTCCAGATAAAAGCAGAGCATTTTATGTTGCATTGACATTTCACAAAAAACCCACAAAAACAAACCAAAACCAATCAACCAACCAAAAAAAAAAAAAAAACATTAAAAAAATCCCCAAAAATCCCACATGAAAATTCAGACATTTTAGTGATTAAAAAATCCAACCCAAACAAGCAGGAACATAAAAACAAAGAATGCATGGCAGAGAAAATTCTGCAGCAGAACGGGAGGAGTAGGGAATGCCATAAAAGATCTTTTTTATTTATGCTAATATTACAGTAAATAAAAACTGCTGCTGAAGACTCGATATACAATACATTCTGCTATAGCATGACTGTTCAGTTGCTGAGCATAGTTCTGTACTGCTTATTTACTACTTCCTCTTACTGGGCTGTTTTGTGTTCACATGATTGTCCTCCGTCCAACCTGCCCAACTCCTGCTTGTAATCATTGCAACCTTTCTTCAGTCCGTTCTGCATTGGGGAAAGGTCATGTTCTCCTTGTACATTCCCTCCAGTTGGTAAGCACCCAAATGAGAGCATTCCCTGCTTTGACGGATCCATGAGACAGAAAAGGTTTAGTCAGCTGCGTGAGCGATACGAAGCAGTCCTGCCCACAAAGAGTTATGCAGCAGCTGGAGTACAGAAGTTGCTAGATGCTGGAAGAAGTGAGTGCTAAGACCAAGTGGTGTGCCATTTTAACTAAGAGCTGGAATTTGCACTCAACAGTGCTAATCCTCTGAGACATCTCTATGCACAATCTTCTTGCTTGATGATGTGATATGTAATATTAAGTTTCATTCACTTGTGCAGTAATGAAACCAATTATGCCTACTTGGAACATATTACTGTTCAAAATCATCTGTTTAAATTTTGCAACTTTGCTACTACGCTACACAAAGGGCAGGTGTGGGCAAAACCTGCAACCAGCTCTGTCTTGTCTGACCAGATATTTGCATACTCGCCAACAAGAGCAGCTGTGATTCCTCAGGAGCCTCCTGAGACTGCACCTTATTTTCTCTCTCATCTTAAGCATCATTCTAGGAATCTTCCGCTGGCATCAACCATGTAGTGAAGCAGACTACACACATTTTTCACGGAGCTCATCTGAATGTCTCCTAGAATTACAGAACTGTTTGGATTGGGAGGGACCCTAAAGACCATCTTGTTCCACTCCCTGCCATGGTAACACGTTCCACCAGAGCAGGTTGCTCCAATCCGCACCCAACCCGGTTCTGCCTTGTCTACTTTCTCAGTAATGACAAAACACTGAGTTTTTGTCACATACCCTCCATTTCCCCAGGAGGAGATACTTCAGATCAGCAAAGCTGTCATATTTATGTAAGCTTTTCTTTACATCTTAGATAAACTCCCATTCTCAACACCATTTCAGGTTTCCCTTAATAAAAGTGACTCCTCCCTATGTGAGCAAACAGCTTATTTGTTGAATATTACAATTTCACCAGTGCCCCACTATTGCTGACATGTCTAGGCTTGCTGAAATCTTCACGATGTTTCCACAGCACCATTTCTTGTAATTATTTTTATTAGCTTCATCACTTTACAGCACTAAAAATCTCATCCCCATGCTAGCAGCCTTTACCTATGTGTATATTTCCAGGGACAGATTAAATCAAATAAATAAAGGGTTGCATGCTTTTTTTCAGTATTGTAATTACCTTCAAAACAACATTATGGACCTATCGCACAATTGCTTATTATTAACACTAATTTCTGAGTCTTGGGAATAAACAGTATTTGGATAGAAATTAAATGGGCATTTGCATTATATTAAGGCATGTGATTTATCTCAAATGTCTATCATACTGTTTTTGTAAACAGATAAAGATTTTATTGCCTGTTTCCAAGGCTCAACTTGACCCTAGTGGGTCATTTTCTATTTTCTAATCACAGAAAAATACACTAGAGTGCTAAGCTATGCACATGCTATATTTCTGTCTGTAAGACAGTACCTGGTGTATTGGTAGTGCAATTTCATCCACAGATCCAAAAACATTTTAGTAAGCTGAAGAGAGCTCCTACAGAGAATCAGAAACACTACAATGACTAGCCTAAGATCACACAGAAAACTAATGGCAGAGATGTGAACAGAATGGATCCAAAGTGACTGAGACATGCTTTAGATAACTGCATATTTTCTGAAAGAAAAGATAAGAAATTCCAGCATAAAAGATAAATTCTCTAGAGGAAAACTATTTCTGTAAACTAGGAAAAGAAAATTAAAGTTATCAAATATAAATAGAAAATACTATAATTAGTGTGACAATATAATTAGATCACTGAGTGGAAAAAGGTTCTTAATTCACAGCTTGTTTAAATACATGTCACAACAATAGGTTCCTGGAAGCTACTAATGTGCAATTAAAGTTCCTGTTATTTACCAGGAAATGCTAACTGGTGAAAAGAAGAAATAATAATTTTCACACGTAGGGACTAGTCGAATGGAAAAAAAACCCAAACAAACAACCTTGCTGCCTTTTTATGCACTTTCTGATCTTTCTAATTCCAAATTTGCCAGTATGCAACTCTCTTAGAAAGTATTTCATGACAGAGATCCCCATAGCGTAGTCACAAATGCTTGTGTCAGTAACACTACCACAAAGCTAAACTAAACAGCACGAGTTTTATTTTTAAAAATGCCATCTAAACTTTTTAGTAGCAATATGCAGTAGCTGCAAGCTTCAGTCTGACTGCTAATATTTTCCAAATATATAAAACTTATGCAAATATCTAATTAGGAAAAACATTCTCTAATAGTTACTTTTACCTCTTTTAAAATGAAACACAAAACCAAATACATTTTTCTCATATCTATCTATCTATCTATCTATCTATCTATCTATCTATCTATCTATCTATCTATCTATCTATCTATATCTAAAAACACATTTGGGAAAATGCCACACACACCCATTCACACTGCTATGGTTTATGGAGTTACAGGCTTCCAGCAACCTGGTTCAACCCTCTGCCAAGGATCTTCACTCACTACATATCACGAGACCTGAATCAAAGTTCTCTTCTGTGCTTTGGTGGCAACTTGGGCAGCTTTCTCAAAGTGGGAGTTTAACAAGCATCCCATCCTCCTCCAAAGGAAAGGAGTAGGATGAGAAAGCAGCATGCCACCAGACCAGGACCACAGAGAACTAGCTGCAGCAGAAGGGAGGAAGAACAGAGATGGTTCTACAGATATCCCTTTCAAACAAGATCATTGGTATTCTCAGCTTTTTACCCCAAATTTCCCTCTTTCCCTTAGTTTGGGTATGTTTCTCCTATCAGTGCTGCCCTATGTTGCCATCTTCCTCCTCACTCTTCAGCTCAGGTATTCAAAAGCTCTTTTTCTGTTCATATTTTCTCCCTTCCTCCTTTTCCCTCCTCCACTCCCACACTTCCAGCCTCATTGTGTTTGCTTCCTAAGACCTTTGATTCTGCTCATTGCAGCTGCGTGAATTTTGGATACTTCCACCAGAATCACTCAGCTCCAGTAAGGACAGGGGAACCAACATCACAGTCCCATTGCAGCTGAGAGAAGAAGACAGGCCTGTGATAGGGACCATATTTCAGTTTTCTCCCTTTTTGTGTCCTCACTCAGCTCTTTTTTTTCCACAACTGAGCACTTTGCAAACCTGAGGAAAGCAAAAAACCCACTATTTATCCATGACCTTCAAGAGCAGCAAGGAAGAGTGAGAGGACTGCTCTTAATAGTCTGGTATGGAAAAGCCCTCTCCATTGCTCCAGGGTATTCCAGTTTGGCTCCGAGGCTGTAGGTTATCAGCCCTGGCCGAAGGCCACTGTTTCTCTAATAGCCTGCACAACTGAAAGCTGTTTAATCCTTCCTCCAGCTTTGCACCCAGTATAGCCTCCCACATCTTCCCCTTTCCCCTTTGCTACTTTCACATTTCGTAGTCACCTTCCTAAAAGGCCCATGAAAATATTATGCTGCACTTCACTACATTTAGTTAACTGTAAAATAATAATAATAACAGACCCTAAATGATTTGAAGGTATTTTTAAGATAATTTAAATATAGGACTCTTTTCATCTAGCTATCACTGCAGTAATATAAATGAAGCAAATTAATTTTAATGCTCCAAGGTACTGATTCTGTGTCACTGTCACTGACAAGATCCAACTAGACTTTATGAGATGGCATTTGACTTTATGGAAGTGAGCACTATGCACGCATTTACAATTTTACAGGGACTTTAAGCTGTCATGCTGAAAAATGTTTATAAAACATTAATCAAAAAATGCCTCTTTAATACAATGCATTGTCTGAAAGATGTTAGAAGGCACATATTGTAAATGGATTCTTTTTCTGACTAAAGTAATTTCTACCAAAAGCCTTTCCCCACTGCTATACAAGTACACAGTGTGGAGAGATAAAGAGCACTTTCTCAGCACATTACTACCTGATCCAAACACTTGGGAAATCACTAATGTACACCATGCCATATTTCCATGTCACACATGACACATTTGTCTAAAATTACCCAACAGAGTTTGACATTGCAGCATATTCCTCAGCAAAGCTTTCAACTGACATCTGCCAAGTAAGAACTTCAAGTAGGAGCTTTCTTCTTCTAACAAGCAAGTAAGAGTTTCCTTTTATCCTATACCCATGATGGAAGTGATAAAACAATAAGAACTGGAAATCAGGGCTTTTTTTCTATTTTAATATGTTTATTTTATGCTCGCTGGATGTGCAAACTCCCCTTAAAGCACTGTTTCATCATTTGCTGCTTTCTATCACATTGCAATGGGTTCAGAGAACTTAATAGAACATTTTTATTACCACCGAAACACAAACCATTATCTCTCACACCCAAAGCAGAATTATTGCTAGTGCTCTACTTGCATACTTCACTGTATAGGTTTTTTCCCTTCAGTGTCTTCATAACAAACAATTTATCCTAAAACTTTATTGCTGACATTACTGAAACACATTCCACATCACAAAACACTGCAGCATTTCTTCTCAGGAAAAGAGATTTGGGGCAAAACAAAGAGGTCATCCTAGGGCTATGGAACCATCAGGCATTCAGGAATCAGAATGCCAAAGAACCCTCACAAAGAAGCAGTGGAAATACTTAGAGGAAAAGCCTTAGCCTCTGAATTTTCACCTCTCCCTTGTGCTTGTCAATGCATTTCAGAACCCTCAATTGCCAGAAACTTCAAGTGTAATACACAAAATGAATCAAGTGTATGATGGTAGCTTCTCTAACACTCTTCATGCTACTCTCCTTCTGAAGGATCCTCTCAGGGATTGATGTGAAAGGAACATTATTGGTCAAATAGCTATTTCTTTTTTCAGCTGAGAAAAGGCCTGTAAAGACGTGCATATATTGCACTGAACCTCTCCCAAGCTGCCAGGACAGGGGGGTTCTGAATTTATGCTGCAAAAACAGTGCCAAATGAGCACCTGAAATTTTACTGCCAAGTTTCAGAATAGCACTGCACGAAGCCCAGTGACTGCATGGTGGGAAAGGGTGATGAGATTCAGGCAGAGCCCAATTTAGAGAATTAGAAAAAAAGTTGTTCACACAGAGACCTGCCAGAACAGCAAGATACTGCTCATCTCTCTTGAAAATTTTCTTAAGGGTTTCCCTGTTTCTTCCCAGACAAATCATTGCTATGGTTAGTTTTGAGGAGACAGAAGGTCACACACTGTGCCTGTCCCTATAATCAGGGATAGATGTTTCTTGCCCTCATTCGGACTGTGTTATGACATACTGAGATCATGATAGAAGAAGTTGCTTTTGAAAAATTAACTGGATTCTTTTTCCTACATCCACGCCCTCTCCAAAGCATACCCTGAATTAAAGTTAAATGCTTTTCCCTAAGGACCAGTTTCTTTCAGGTACGGGAAGAGCTGAACAATACCTGACAATCTATAATAATACAAATATTGTATAACAATACAAATATTTGTTTGCTACTGAATATTCCATGCCAGCCAAAGAAAGTACCTTCCAATGTAATATGAGATCACATTACATTGCAGGGAGAATTGAGCCTTTTTGCCCACATACACACTGTATGAAGTCTTGTGTTTAAAATGTTCTCAGGGAAACAAAGACAATTTTTTTCAGTACATTTTCATATTTCAGGTCAGTGACAAGTGAAACGGAAAGCAAAAACCAGGCTCAAGAAGTGGTAAAAACAAATATCTGAGGAGGAGATTTCACAAGGGACTTTGGGCCTTTAAGGGAGTCTGTAAGAACTGCAAGGGAAAACTGCAAAATGGAGACTGTCCTAGATCAGTTTGGAGGTCTGTGTGGACCCTAATCTTCAAAAACATTTCCACCTTCATCCCTCTCTTTGGGAAAGAGCAATCCCCTTGCATTATGTTAAATGATTTATCTCTTTGCAGGACTACAATTACTTGCAAGGCTCTGCCCTTAATCAGTGATGTGGTCACATACTGGCCATACAGTTCTGCTGGGATGCAAGAAAATACACTATGTTATAAGAGGCTGGACTGATCTAATATTTAAGTAAGGGAGGAAGAGGAAGAAAAGTTAACGAGAAAGAGGATTTTCCTTTTGCTATGACTCTAACAAGAATAAAAAAAAAAAAAAAGAAGAAAACCTAATATGCTTTGCATGCTTTCACTAATTCTTCTTCAGATGACTGGCTCACTGTACTCATACAGAAATCAGTAATTCAAGTGCAATGCAAGTACAGTTACCAGAGAACAGAACATCTTGATACTATCAAAGTTTTAAGTAAAACTGTAAAAGCTGGGAGGAAGAGAAAGAAAGTACAGTTTGTCTATTTCTGGGATTTTAACGGGTGCATTCAGATTGGAAGTGATGTTTAATGAACAACATAGGCAATCTCACCAGCTGCTAACAATGAAACATTTAACACCAACAACTGAAGACTGGTGCCTGAGACTCCAAAACACCTCCACCTGGCTGACAATATGGCAGTAGTAATTAGCAGGGAATTTAAGAATGATTTGAACCACCATAAGTTGTATTTCATACGTGATTTATCCTTATTTTAGCACCACAGTGTGGACATAGCAATGTTGTAGGCCCATACTCACCCTTCAGTGCTTTTTTTGTTGCTTAGATATTAGTTCACTTTTCATACACATCCCCTACTCAAAGCACAGGTTGCAAATTGATAATGAACTACAAATATGCTATCAATAACTAAACTACAAAGTTAAAATGAACAGAATTTGAACACTTTTTAAAGGTTTAGTAGGTGAAACCTACAGATGAAAGGAATTCTGGACAAAGAGATTGACAAGTGTCGTAAAACCATAAAGCTGAGATTTTATTAATTTGATTATTTCTTTGAACATTATTGCCCATCCACACACAGCTGAGGCTAAGATTTCACAGCTTCAAAGTTTTGATTATATGGATTTTATTTACACATATTATTAAAAATGCCATTAAAAACATTTTTTATAGTTGTTCTTATTATATTTATAAACACAGGCAGGAAAAGATTATGCTCCAACCTGTTTCACGCTAATTTTTAATTAGATACTTTTTTAAAGCTCTTCTCCACCTTTTACTTTGATGCAAAGGAAAACATGATACACAAATTCATAATAAATAGTAAGCCAAGAAAGTCCTTCTTTTCATAAAGGAAAAAATCATATTTTTTTCCTTTCTTCATCTAATTTCTGTGGCCAAGAAAAGAATATATGAGGCCAGAAAACCTTACCGCTCCATTTGGAAAGGCATTTGAGAAAACAGCTCCCTACACCTTGAAATACTATGGGATATTTCCTATTCTAAAACTCTGTGAACTAGGGCTATGTGCTCGCAGTGGTTATGGCAGCTTTTAGAGCTGGATCCCTCTTCCAGACTCCCAAACTATCCTGTGATAGATTTCTAAATTTTGCTGCTGCTGTTGATTTTTCACATCTTTGCACCCAGTGCTTTAGAAGCATCTGGAGTCAGCAGCTCGAACTGGCTGCCAGAAGGTGCAATGAGAGCAGCAAATGTAGATGCAAGTCTCTCAGGGAGACTCAACATCATCTTCAATACTCACCAGCTTTAGTGTGGGTGACACTTGTAGCCTCTGCCAGCTTGAGGTAAAAAAAAAATTCTTGAGTCATGTCCAAACATGGGTCTTCCCAAGGGTAACCTGTCAGCTGTCTGCTGAATATAATGTAGTTTCTTAAGGCAGATAAATTAACTTTAACTGTTTTTGGTGGGGAGGGAGAGCTCCTGTGTCATTATCATTTTACAGATGGATATGTGTGTTTACTTTTTTGTATTTCATTATAAAGAGGTATGAGCTTGCTGTCATTAAAACTCTGCAATCTGGTTTTTAGTGTCTAATCCAATTACATGTGCTTCTGGAAAGACACACAACCAAATAAATAATTGGAGAGGTGCAACTCTACAATGACAATTGTTATTCATCGATCTCTTTCTGCAAGTCGAGATTGAGAGATGTACACTTCAAGTGAATGAGATCTCCTGGGTGAGATTCTTCAGTTCAAACACAGTAAACAACTGTTGTCCTCTGATGCACATTTTAGTACTGCTGCAGGCAAACTTTCTAAATATTAATAAAAAAACCTATACAGATGAAAAGGAAGCCCTGGGAGTCAGTTCAGAATTTCTTGCCACATTCTAGGTCTAATCAAAGAAACATACGTTTCAGGTCAGAGAGGAAAGGAGATTCCCTAATTTGGTCTGGTATTTCCCCTTCTGGAATCACAGAGAGGTCAAAATTGACAAATCTGCAACACATTAAATATACTAGATTGTGTATCTGATAATTGTGGTCCAAAATCCGAAGGGAGAGCCAGGTATTCTGTGCCCAAAAGTGACCATAACTCACTGGATGATGCCATTTCCTACCGTCAGACTGGCCTGCCAGCACATTTCCCTCTGCAGAGTTCAGCCCCTAGGGATGCTCTGCTCTTGAAGGAGGCAAACGGGGTGCATGGCCAGTCACATATGAGTAACAAGGAAAAACAAGAGAGATGTTCTGGCACAGATTATCCCAGTGACCACAGCCTACCCAAAACTGTCTGTTTGACTTCCTGTGAAGATAGTCCCCTCATGTGAGGGGTGGCCTCAGTATTACAGAAATGCTTACACATGCAAGATGGCATCTCACCTTGGGGGGGGGTTGGTGTGTGCAAGCAGCAAACACTTCCCCTATCCCCAGTTACAGAAATCTTCTGTCTATATTTCAGTTTGCTAATATTCTGATATATATAAACATATCAATATAAAATACTATATTATATTATATATATCCATGGTTTTGTAGCTGTACTGGAAACAATGTAGTGAGAAGCAAGACATGCCAATTACTTGGTAATAACCTGACTGATAATACTGGCTGGTAAGAACCAAATGTTGGCTCAGAAGACTGCCAAGCTAGGAAATGGGATCCACTTGCCTACAAAGGAAAGATGCTAACATGAGAAAAATGCAGTAGATCAAGATGCTTCTGCTCTCCCCACTGTCATCTCATGTAACACAAATCCCTTGGTTCTTATTTTCCAGAGACAGAGAGGAGAATCACAGAGCTGAGGAAAAAGCTCAGTCACCTGCTGTTCCTTTCAAGCAAATGCTGGGCAAAGACTGAAGTGATGAGAAAAAGATTTCATTTTGGCCCAAAGAATCACCATATCAAAACTTTAAAAAGGTTCTAGCAGTCACTAAACCCACTTCTGAGGGAACTCAGAAGTAGAAATGGGAGAGTTCCTAACACTCTGGGCAGTAGTGAGGGGTCCAGACACAGCCTTTGGAAGACACTCATTCTTGGAAGCATTCTCCTCCCATCAGCTTCCATTCCGCCCTGAGGGACAGCACCCAGCAGTTTTGGGCAGAGGAGTAGCCAGATCATTTTTACTTACATCACCCTATCAGACAGCTGGGGAAGGAATGAGACTAAAAGTCTGTAAAAGATTCTAACGTAAATTCAAGCACTAACAACACCAAGAAGTATGACAGGATATAGTAACATCTCCTATCCAACTCTCATGGGAAAATTTTGAAAGTAAAAAAGAGCATCAAAAGTCTCACTCCTGAAAACTTTTAGAGAGCAATTAACCAGGATTATTTTCTATATCTTTATGTGAAAGGCAGAGTACCTTGATGAATAACTGCCTTAGAGGAAAGTTCTCTGCCAGGAGCAGAGAAAAACCACTACACTCCAAAAATACCAGAGAATAGCCTGAATACTCGCTTAGGGCAATGCACATGATTTTGCCACCTTACCTTTCTATTACAGAATGATTAAGAGATGCCTCCTTTTTAACATTATCTACCTTTTATCTTAACACAAGTTAGAATATTTTGGCATTTTTCTATTTAAAGGAGAAAGGTAATTATCACCATACAATAAGGAGAGCCTGCACTTGATTAGTACAGCATTTCAATATATTATTTATCCTGAAAAATCTTAGAAGGAATTATCTGTAGAAAACATGAGCAAACTATAGATATCTGGGAGCAGATTGGAGCTATATGTGAGCATGATGCACTCTGTCACACTGTGTAGCTGGGGAGCTCGGGGGAAAGCAGGGGCTGATTAATCCACAGCCTGGATGATCCCGTCGCAGACAATTGAGTTGTCTCTGAATCTACTTGTGTACTACATCAGGCTTTTAAGAATTGTTCAAGCACAGACCATCAGTTCCATACTCCTGCAGTAAGAAGCTGAGTATTTAAAAAATAAATTTGAATTAAATTATAACTAATAATAATTAAAAAGAAAGTTGGTGTTTTGGCTTTTGTTTCTAGGATGAATTCTATTCTTGCCTGAAAGCATTTGGTAGGCTAGAAACTTTGATTGTATCACTTGAAGGGCTTCATGTTGAAAGAATTGCTACTGCTGAATACACTCTCCATCGCAAACAATACCCTGACTTTATTATTAGGTGGGGTTATTTTTGCTGTTTTGTTTTACCAATCTGCTGTTCATCATACCTCCAGTATTACTATTTGCCCTTGTTGTAGCCAAAATAGGTAGCATTACTTTGATTTTTGCTGATAAAATAATTTTACATAGTAAATACCAAGAATTAAAGCAAATACATATTTTCTGACAGCCCTGCATTTTCCTTTCAGAGTTGTAACTTCTAGCTAGCAATTCACTCTGAAAAAAATAAAATAACATTCTGTATTTGGCTGCAACTTTTGTGTAAGTGCAAGCAACAACTACAGTATTTTTTTAAATGAGCCACAGTGATAGCTTTGCACTTCCTTGAGGCCTCTTCTCACTGAATGAACTCCAGGGAATGGCATCATGTCGGGCTTTCCAGATGGATTATGTGAAGCCATAGCTCAATGTCATTTTCAATAGCAAGGCTCATAATTAAAGGTCAAATAGTCACTTCATCTGCAATCAATCAATAGAAGAAGTACTAATACTAAGTACTAATCAATCAATGGCAAATGCACTAATAAAAGCCATGCATCAAATGTCTGCATATGTGTGTGCTCACATGTACCATGCATATATGTGAGCAGGGAGAAGGAGAGAAAGAGAACAAAGTGGGGGTGAAAATGCCAGAGGCCATTGTGGATACTATATTTGTCTTGGCTCCTTTCAAGTTTATATCCTGCTTCACTCATTAGATGAAATACAAATAAACATTGGTTTCCCTGCATATGTGATGCCCTGTATTCAAAACCCGGCCGAAGCACCCACCTCTTTGCAGAGGTACCAGCTTGTGCTCCTAACTAAGGAACACAAAGGCACCTACCCTGTGTAATTTGTCCTTACACAAACACGCTCTGCACTCTGATCTTTGAGACAAAAAGTGTGTCAACTGTTCTGTCTACAAAATAAAACCCAGCATATGGGAACAGCACTCATCTCCGTGCAGAGCAAGCACTTATTCATGGATGCAACAGTGGAAGTGGCAGTTGGCCTCATGAGCATGCACTGCATGGGAATTAGTTGGTTTCATAATATGGTGTGGGAGAAAGTGACTTACAAAAGTCTTCTCATGCCTCTCCTGTTATACTTCTAAAGCTTTAAAGCTGTCAGCTCTTCTCCCACTTTAGTTGGTGCCATTCTAAGCTCCCCAGGGAATGGGCTAGACGTACCTATTTGGAGTTTCACCTGCCAAGCTGAGAGAAATCAGTTTCAAAGCGAAAGAACAAGTGTTGGGGGGTCATTTATACACTACCACTGGAATCTTGAAGATAAACAAAGCAGAGCTCCACAACGGATGTGAAATGAGAGCGTGAGCCGTGTTTGTGCTTTCAGGCATTGCAATGACAAGAGGAAGAAGGAAAAGCTCTCTCCACCATAAGTGAACAGAAGATCTCTCATTGCATGGCTTATAGTAAACACGTATGAACAATGTGCCAGAACATAAAAGAGTAAGGGCCAAAATGCCTGTGTCTGTCTTGTTTCTGCTAAGATCAGGGTGGACAGGGAAAGATTTAAAAGTCATTCAGAAACAGCTAATCCTTAAAACCAAATTAGATCTACTCTATTCCCACCTTCAGTGAAGGAAAAAATGCTACCTGCTCTGGTTAACATTCCTGTTTACATCACCAGCTCAGGGGCATGCCTCATCACACATTAGCTTTGTAAAACTCAACACCCCTTATTTTCATACAGATTTGTTTTCATATAGCTCTACCTTATCTGGAACTGGTACTAACACCAAACAGAATAAAATATCAATGATCCCCAAACCAGCCAGCTGGAATCTGATACACAGCAGTCACACCTGGACACACGTGGAGTAGGGGTGTACACAAGTGCAGCAGGCACCTCAGGCTTACCAAGGACAGGCTTCCAGGGGACTGCCAAAAGGAACATTTCCCCATCCCACTTCCAGGATGACTGGAAAGCAGTCTGTCCTGAAGCTGACAAACAGAACAGTCCCTAGCTGAGAAACAGCCCCACAGTATCGTGTTCCACCATCTACCTGTTTCATTTCAATTTGCACACTGAGACATGAGATGTCTGGATGAGCGAAAAACAAGTATTTATGGCTGAGGAGAAGCTGCAGAAGTCCTTGAAGTTAAGGTGGCCAAAGTATTTTTGCTGGTGTACTCAGGCAAAGAAAGCTGCAGAATACAAAAGCTGGCTCATGAGGCTGTGCTAATATGAGCAATAACTCGGAATTGGGAAAATGTGAGCCAAAAGGTCAAGGGACCCAAGAACCTCAAACTAAGTTCTTCCGAAAAAGAAAATAAAATAAAAAAATTGAGAGTGTAGTAGCAGAAGAAAAGTGAACTGATTCAGCTGTGTGCACAGTCAGGTCAAGACAAGCTGCATAAGGACGCTTGGTAGAGTGAGTAAAAGAAATGAACAGTCCTCATTTTTTGGGGGGTGATGGTAAGCCTCTTTAGGACTTAAATATTTAAAAAGGCTTTGTGCTTATTTTCTTAATGTCACAGCAAGCTGGCAGAAATACTCAACAGAGCTTATATAAAACTGTTCTCACTGGGGAGAGAAGGGGAAACTTGCACGTTTGTGCTGTTAAACACAACCAGGTTCTCCGGTTTTTCTTCTGTAGTATCACAGTTGTGCCCTAAGTTCATACACACATCCAAATAGCAAGCACAGCAGTGTATTGTGACTTATGTGTGCAGTTGCTTTCTACAAATACAAGTATAACTATCCTGGATACAAGCTCATTTATTAGTCCAAGCTCAGTTTCACAGAACATTTGGCTGGTAAAGACCAGTGCAATTTAATCTATGTTCTGCTCCAAGGCAGGATCAACTCTAGCTGCTTAATTCCCATCTGAGGCTTGTCTACAATGATAGGAGATTGAAGACATCAATAGGCAACATATTCCAAAGCTAAACTATTTTACACTAGACAGGTTTCCCTGATTGCTAGCCTAAATCATCATCACTGTAACAAAGTCCTTCCCTTTACGAAGTCCACTGTGACAGAGTTACTTTCTTCCTTCTTTGCATCAACCTTTTATGCATTTGAAGATCACTTCAGTATTTCAGTTACCTTCTCTCAACAATCCCAGCTGCTTCAATCTACCTCTGGGGTCACATTTTTGAGGTCTATTATCATTCATGGCACTCTCCTCTGACTTCTTTCCAGTCAGTCCATATAATTTTTGAATTGTGGGCCCAAAACATTGTGCACACATTAAAAGCCTCAACACTCAAGTCATACAACTTCTGCTACTTCTCTGCAACCCACAGGACCCTGTGCAAAAGGAAATTAGGTTAGTTTAGTATGCTATGTATTTGACAAAGCTATGGGGCTGTTACTCATTTTCTTGTTCTTCCTCCATTGTTAAAATAATTTATTTCATGACTTGGTTCATAGGTTTCTACAAAATGAAGTTAAACTCACTGATCTATAATTCCTCGTCCCCTCCTCGTCTCCACTGTAAAAAGAGACATTATGTTTGACTTTTTCTTGTCTTCCAGGAACTCCTCCACTTCCCACAGACTTTCAGAGGCACTTGCTAACAATTCTGCAGCACAGGCCTGGCTGAAGCAAAGAAGCCTGAGGTGAGTTTTGCTGTATCAAACTGGCTTGGAAAACACCTCACCTAAGTCCCAACTTGTTCTTCCCCTGTTTCAGGCTGAGTTCTTACCTTTGTTATTGACACTAGCTGTGTTTGTCTTTGACAGATATACTTTTGAAAAGAGTCAGATAGTTAGTCATACATGCTTTACCAAATACCTGTTTTTATGGTCTGAAAACAGTCCAGTTGTGTCCCTGACTGAACATAATGGATGAACAAGTAGCAAGTGGCTGTAAACGTTTCTAATTTAACAGTATTTTGTGAATATCCATCAGAACATCTTATTATCACTATGAGGACATAAGTGACAAATATCTCTATGATGTTTTGATAAATGAATTCTAAGAAATAAAGCTATCCAAAGTATCTGCAGACTTAAACATCATACATTTTGCTTATGTTAAGCAAAAGAATATTGTCTATTTGTGATTTTTGAATACATTACATCCTTCGATTTTTACTTGTACACCCCAACTTTTAGATGCAAGATTTTACTGTCAAACTGGGCAGATACACCTTGCAAGCTCTTCAGAAACAAACCTGAAATATTATTGGTATTAGGCAACAGAACAAAAGAAGAACGGAAAGAAAATTCAGCTTTCCACAAATCAGGCGGTCTTATTCTACAACAACTAAAATCTCAGCAAAGATTATGTTCTCTGTCCTGTAGGAAGCATTTATTTCATCTGTGCAAGAACATTATCCTACTGTTAGTATCATACTGGTAGCATTACTTGTGACACTAAAACCAAAACCATTTAAGCAGAAAAATCAGCAACTAAACCAATTTGTTTTTTCATCACAGCAAGGTGTGAATGTCAGCTTATCTCCTGACTTACCCAAAGTGAGGGATTTATGTGTGGAACAGAAAATGATAGCCACTGTGTCTGCTGCTGTGAAAGTAGAGTTATTCCTAGAAAACAAAGAAGTTTTAATAACCTCTGATAGCAAAAACCTTCTTAAAACAGCATCTATCAAATATATTACTTTGAGGATCCATATACACATTCACATCACTTTGATCAGTCTAGTGATAGAAGTAATTCTACCCATAAATGAACAACAGTGTTTGATTTATTTTTTTTTAGCAGAATTGTTTCTCTGTTGTGACAAACTCTCTAATGAATACACTCCCATGTGAAGGACAGGAATTTTGAAGACATGGTGTGTAGGACACAACTTTATTCCAGCCAAGGTTATTTTTTCAAACATGCAAAAATATCACAGCAGTGGCCACTTGCCTCCGCAAAAGATGAGAGAATGACCTGTGATTTCTTTTCCTAGTATGGAATAGTGAAAAAATGCTCAGTTTGGACAATTCATTGAGTTTACACTATGGAGTCAGTATCCACTTCAGAGAAAAAACTGCATCTATGGGTTTACACACTGGGACTAAGACCAGGAAGGGTGGGAAAATGACCTACATATAGAGAGAGATATGACTGGCCAATGGATCACCCTTTGGTCCAAATTAGGAGTAATTTTATGAAATTCTAAATATTCACTATACTAAATTGGTTACTGCTTAAAGAATTTAGATTTCATAGTTGGGGCATATCTTCCCCCAGGTTAGGTCTAGCAGTTCAGAAGTTATTTAAAAATGCCTTTTAAGGGAAGGATATAATTTTGTCACAGAGAAATTTTCTTGTGGCACTAAAGAAAGCCTAAGTAGCTCTAAGACACTGTACCCTTCTTTATCATTCTCCCTTATGGGTATTGTATAATTTATATAAAGCATATGTCTGGAGTCTGCTGTATTGTGGCACTCCCCATTCAGCAGAGTGCTGCTAAACAAATACGCCAGTAAGCCTAAGTGAGAGGACAAGTGTGGCTACTGCAACCAGCTCCAGTGACGCCCTGAGTCACTGGCTAACACCATTCTCATAGCACTATTTTTTGAGAAGTGAATGTACAACTGTCCTTCCTGGTTGATATTTTAAAAAAGAAAAAAAAAAAAATTCTACTAAACATTAGCTCAGGACAACTGTCTTTTAAGAATCATCATATAAATGTAACAAATTTGACATATACAGAGAAGAGTGAATTGCCAGCCCAGCAAATGTATCTTGAGATGTAAAAAGTCAAACTGAGTTCTCTCTCTCATATGTCATCAGCATGTCTGCAGGGCAAATTATACCTTCAGTGACATCTGTGCAAATCCATTTTTTTCAGTGGATGAGGTATAGCAGTGATTGATTGAGATTTAACAACTCTGTAATTAACACACAAGAAAGGACAGAATTCAGGTCCTGCTCTCTTAGCCTGTGAAACTCTTACAGAGAAAATACAGTAAGGACAGTATGAAATACCAAAATGAGGTCAGCCCTATTCAGAAACCTGCCTTTACATATTTGCATAAACTTTATCACCCAAACCAAAGATATCACACAGAAGAAACATTCAAAGGTTGTGATTCAGCACATTCAATTACCTTGTGGAGAAGAGGAAAGTCAAAAACATGAAGCTCATCTGAACAGAAAATACTGAAAAAGAAACAAATTAAAATTAGATCACAATTGCAATTGCTGTGTACATGCCTTTTGTCCCCATATCACAAGTCAGAAATGAGGCTGGATCAAGTCTATCCAGAGAAATCCACTGCCAGACAACCTTTAAAGACTGCCTGGATGAACAACACGGATCATTATATTCAGGGCAGCTAGAATTAATGTTATGGCTACACAAGTTCTTCCTGGGATAGCTCCTCTGAATCAAGTATTTCTTGACATGATGAATGGCAGGAAATAGTGCATATACTGCACATCTCTGCACAAGTTTTGCTTAGTGGGTTGATAACATAAAATCTGTTAGACACACTCTGGTTGCTGAGCATTTAGACTTCTATTTTACAGGAGAAAGCACAGTGTGTAAGCATTATCCAAATAAATATTCTCGATCCTGGGTATATTAATAATGATGAATCACAGGGAGAGGAAGAGGAAGATCATCGTAGGTGTTTAAATTCTCTCGGAGACAAAGGCTAATTCCTGAACTGGGCAGTGCGTGTCAGACATTTCCTTCAAGCTCACTCAGCTCTGTGAGTGTGGGCAGTTGTGAGCATCCCGAGGGGAGCTCTCCTCTCTGCCAGTTCTGCTGACACCCACAGGGGCTCTGGGGGGTGCAGAGTCCACCCCTGGACTACAGAGATGTGAGGAGAAGCCGGTGGCTTCCCCATGAGTAGCTGCAGAGATCGAGAGTCACCCCAGAGCACAGGGACTCCCCACAAGGCTGGAGGGGAAATGCCACGACCTGCACAGACCTTTTCTGAGTTTGTGGCTTAGGGGAGAAAGGCTTTTACTTGGAGCAGAATCAGGGGTGGGTCCTCTCCCTATTGCTTGCAAAACTTGTGAATGCAATAAGGCTGCCATGCCCCATAGGGTACTGCAAGTCAAGATAACACATTTGATTTTGACCCCAGTTTAAAACTGGGAAACATGGCAGGGATATTAGCTATTACCAGTGACATTTTCTATTCTCTTACATACATTTCCTAGAATGTATAAATGTCACCTCAGCATGCACTTAATTCCTCCTTCATGAACTAAGGGAGCAATCTATTGCTCCTGAATTACAATTTTTCTCCAACTAAGTACATTAATTTAATATGCACAGAAAAAACTAATCCCTTAATACACATAATTCTGTAAAGCAATAAACATGTGTTGCTACCAATTATGCCTTGTGAATATTTTGCCATAGATAGAATAATAGCATAAAATTTACATAAAAACATTAATCAGCACAATAACAAATGCAGTTTTATCTTAAGATCCTTGTGCTAATTTCACTTCCTAGTGTAATACAATACATGCATCCAGCCAACACATCCAATGGTGATAAAAAAACCTTTTCTAAAATACAATATGCATACCCATCTCTAAAGTTTCCTTGGTTTCTGGTTTTATAAATATTCCAGAAAAAATCCCAACCAATTGTCTGATGTGTTTCAAGCAGTTCCAGTGCTTATATTAATATTCTTACTATGAAATCTCAGTTATGCACACTGGCAATGAAAATATATGTATGATTTTCGGTGTATTGTACAGCAAATGGTACATTTCATTCCACATGACACAAGTACAGAGTTATCTTAAAAAGAAATAAAGGCCAAGCAAGGCAACAGAAGCAAACACTCTATATCAACCGTTCTAGGAAGAACATGTTTTTTTAACTAAAAAAGAACCTTTTTTTTTTTCAAAGTAGTGGTCAGCACAGTAATATAAAATTGCTTCATTCTGAGTTTCTCTGCAGAGTTGAAAATCTCTGTATCATTCTTTTTTTTGCTGACAACTCTGCACTGATTTAAGTGGAAGGCTCTTCTCTGGTGCCAGTGCAAAGAAGTATTTGTTCCATTTTGAAAAAAAGCTCCATAGCATTGCTTCTTACTTCTTTGCTTTCAGAACAAAGCATTTATATAGTATAATTTATAAGTCCATGTATTATTTTGCACAGATATAGTGTTTCACATTCAAAAAATTACCACAATTAGGACAGAATTAAGAGCTGATGCACAAAGAACAGGGACAAATTTACTCCAGATATTAGTAGAGGTTGAATTTGTAGAAGATACATCATTTTTGTTAGACAGAAGCATGCGCAAACACACACCTCAAAGTAGGTGATGCACTGATTTCTTGAAATCTAACAGTTTGAGAGTATGAGATGTGATTTATATTGAACTATACTGTAGTTACCTCTCCTCCATGCAAATTGAAACTCCTGTCTATGGACAGTCTGAAGCAAGATGGGAATTCCCTGCTGGGAGAGGAGACAGTGCCTGTACACCACCGCCTTTCCCTGGGAGGGAGTGATCTGCAAGTGTTTCCAGCTGTTGGCAAGGATACCAGCAGCCTATTCTCACATGTATGTTATTTAAGGCTGAGTGACTAGAGTGCTTCTAAAACAAACTCTAAGAAATGTGCTCATCCATAGAAACAGACCAACACATTCAAACTCCCAACTAGTTTCTGGGTTTGTAATATGCTAAGGACGCATATATGCTAAGGAAGAATAGCTTAAAAATTTTAACAGTGCTTCTGAGTCACAGCTCAACCCCAAATTTTTCCTTGCTGTTTGGAATGTAACATCTGTGCATTTATGACTGTTTAATAACAAAGAAGCCAAAACCAGAATGCCAATAAATGCGTGTAAATGCTGTGCCCTTTTAGAAAGAAAGGACCAGAGAGCAACCTCGGGCACACCTAAATAGCAGGCTTCATCCCTCTCTAAATGCTTACTCCTAAAAGCATCCAGCTCCTAAGAAGTTTGGTTATCTGGTTTTACTAAATGCTTTAAAAGCTCTAGGCCCGTGGCAGTATCCCAACAGCTCCCCAAGTACATGTAGCTCAATTTCACACCTGAAACACAAAGAAAAGAGATGCTTTAGGTCCAAACTTACTTATGAACACAATTATAATCAAGCTAAATTTATCCAGGTCAATATTTGGATTGGCGAAAGTGTCACAGAACGTTGTGTAGATGATCATCAGGAGCACACAGCTGCTGATAGCACCAAATGGAGGCTTCTTCCTTTCAAGCCAGTCCTTGATGTACCTTCGGACAATCTGAAACACAGAAACCAACAGGTTGCCTCTTCTCAAAGATGCAAGGAGCCAAGTTGGGCATCACAAAGTGAATCTGACAGCGGAAAGACACAAAGAGAAGAGAGTAATTTGGATGACGGCCACAGTGGATTTCAAAGCTTCCCTGCCACACAACTCTTCTTCTGGGGAATTTAACATTTGTAGTGCAACTTCCACTGGGCGTCCATAATGAGAGTATATTTTCAAGTACATTCAAATCCATCCTTAATCATGCCAAATGTTCTTTGCTAGCTGTCACTGAGACATGCCCATTAAGCCTCCCCAAAGTTTATCTCCTCTGCTGATACTAATGGATGTATGTAATTATCACAGTCCCCTTTGCATCAACAGACAATTCCAAGTGCAACTTTGGGAATCTTAAAAATCTGACATCTTCAGGAATTTCATGATGGTAGATAATCGAAAGTGATCCATGGAACATTTTAATATTTAAATAGCTAGCAATGCACCAGAAGTTTTTAATTAAATTATAACTCAAGCTTGAAAAGCAAAAGTGCATGTGTTGTGGGAGTTTAAATAATTCAAACTCTGAATATCTGGAGTTTTTGTAAATCCAAAGACAAATGCCATTTGCACGCTTTTAGAATACCAGAATTAACACATGAAAACAAGGAAATCTACTGTACTTAGCAGAACTTTTGCACTTTCAAGAAACAGAATACGAAGATGTTTTTCAATAATTTTTTAGAAACTACTATAAATTTTAAAGTAACCTCAACTTTCAAATTATGCCGAATACCACAGCACTAAGCCTCTGCAGATACAATGCATCTATTTTAGTCCTGCCTGGGGAGTCGCTTTTAGTTTTTCTGTTTACTTTATATGGTTTGAAAAAACTTTTTAAAGCTTTTATCGTGCAGCTGCAACTTGTGTTAATTTTTCAGCAATCACATTATCTTGCCTAATTTCTCCTGAGGCCTCCTGATGTTCTCTGTTACCAAGCTCTTTTGGAAATCATAGCCTGAGATCCTGAAGCACTTCTGACGGAGGGCTCCAAAGGTGTCCCGTGACCTTCCCGTAGAGGTACCATTAACAAACATCACCACTATTGGTTTAATAACACAGAAAGTCTTAGAGGTATTCAATACCAAAGCATCATCACCAATGCTACCATAGGACCCTCACACAACAAATGCCAAAGCCACAGGATCAACCTCATTGCTCTCAGTTTTCCTCACTGCTTTCCAGCTTGTTTGCAAATCTCTCAGCAGGGAAGTCCTGGAAGCAGCTATCCCAGTCACCATAGCAAAGAGACTCCATCAGGGCACACACTAAAAATTTGGCACATGGGCTTCATGCCAAGGTAAGCAGGCTGAAGATCAAGACTTACCTCCCAGCACTTCTCGGCTTCCTGCTGAGGAAAAACAACAGATTTGCAGGAAAACATCTAAGGGAATGCTCAATGCCCCAGTGAAAACACTGAAATTTAAAATGTCACACTTGCCAAATGTAAAAGAGAGAAAATAACTCAAAACAAAAGGCCAAACTTCTGAAAGAGCTTTCAGTGCAGCTCCTTCAACCACCTCCTTGCAAGCCACTGGGTAGGAATAAGACACTGCACTGATGAAAGAGACACAAGAAAGCTGAGTGAAGACATGCAGAGAGCAGTGTGATAGACTTTTAATGGGAAGTTCAGATTACTCTAATTCTGAGCAAATTTAGGACTCTAATTATTAGAAGCAAAAAGTAAAGTCTTTTCACTTCTAAAGTGAGTGTTTTTTTAAAAGAAAGTTTAAAAAAAAAATCCTATTATCCCTTAAATTGTCACATTGGGGAAAAAGAAAAACTACTTAAGGCCACCTATTAATTTATGGTCCTTCCAGAAGATTTATACTGAAAGTAACGAGATATTAAAAAAGAAAAGTGACGGTTCATTATGCCACGGTACAAGTTATACTAGAAATATTTAATATGAAAACTATAACCCTGAGCCTGTTCAGGGTCTAATTATAACAGACATAATAATAACTTTTTAGACATATTTATCCTTGACTGACATAGAAGAGAAAAAATAAAACATCTAAAAAATGAAACTGCAAGTATTTGCTCAGAATCTTCAGTTGAATGATACCTTCTTTAAACACCCACCTCTATCTAGTCTGGAATTTTTGTGAATCAACAACCATATAAATATCAGTATAGCTTCCTACTGCACATTGTATTTTTTAAAAATTACATAGTCAGACCTTGAAGAACTAAAGTGTGGCTTCAGGAAATCATCTAATCAACCCATCGTCATGCTAAATGTGCACAAAACACAGATAAAATACGTCTCCTCTAAAACAGAACCCATACATTTTGATCTTCTCACAAGGTTCCATGTGCTCTGTAATTTCACAGGTCAATTCATCCCATAATCACTGATTCAAGGTAACCTAAATTCTTGTATAACTTTAGGGGAGAAATATAAGCCTACAGAAGCTCATGTCAGCTGATTCACTTTGACTGAAAAACAATTCATTTGTTATTCATGCCTGGCAGAGTTGCTTCAGGACAAGGATGCTTTGAAAGCCTTTTAATTCTTAACCCAATTCTTTAACTTTTCAGGGTAAACATGAAACTACCAAAAAAAAAAATTGTGAATATTTGTAACACAATAACGATAAATCCCACAAATATGATAATGACAACACACACTCAGAGCCTGGGCTGAGATACTAGAGCTTCATTTGTCTGGAAATGCAGTGAAAGCTAACACAGTCATTTTTGAATGTTAATATGAACCACTGGCATCCAAAATAAATGCATCACATTGATGGAAAAGAACAAAAAGGGGGTATATTGGGTTTGTGTGGCAAGGTTTGGTAGGGGGGGAGGCAACAGGGGTGGCTTCTGGGAGGGAGAAGCTGCCAGAAGCTTCCTTATGTCTGATGGAGCCAGTGCCAGCCGGCTCCAAGACAGCCCCATCCCTGGCCAAGGCTGAGCTCACCAGTGATGGTGGTAGTGATGAACTGTAAGGATTTTTGGGCAGATTCAAATGCCAGCCACAAAGAGCAGGAAAAGGCTGACCCAGAGGTTGCACATGAGAGAACATGAAGGTGAATCCTTTCCTCAGACTGCAGTTTAGAGGAGAAAAGAGAGGGAGAGAAGCAAAACTTAGCAGTAGGTGATATTTTGAAATAGCCTGCATGATGAAAGATGCTGATAAACTCGCAGAAAAGTTAGACAATAAAAGAACATAAATGCGTCCAGCAGGCAACCACCTCCTGAAGACTACATTCTGGCAATCTTCAAAGGTTTTGGAAAGGCATCAGCTCAAATTTGCTTCAAAACACAGTTTCAGGCTCAAACTTTCCTCTTGCCCAGGACTTAATTTTTAACAACAAAGAAATGTAATTACACTTGAATTAACAGTAGTGTCCCCATTTCAATTTAGTTCTTCTACCGGAATAGTTACATCCACAATATTTTTCCAACGGACTGCTCCGTATCCTGCCATAACCTCCTTGTCTAAACACCAGTGTCCCTAAGCAAACAGGCTCACTGCTCATATGCTTATTTCACTTAACATCCCTGGGCAAAAAACCATGATCTGCTGTTCCAGGAAAGCAGGTAAATAACGTTCATCTGTTATTAGATCATACATTAAAATAGCAGAAGGTGTATTACAGAAAATCAAGTCACTTCTCTAATTGTACCTTCAAAATAGTCTCACTGTATGCCCAGAGAAATCTGCCAGGAAAATACAGCTAGACCGCTTCCACCTGTATGTCCAGCACTTGAGCAGACAAGATAAAAAAATGCAATAAACAATGTAATTCATTAATGTTTATTTTTAATTGAACTAAATAGGGCTAGGAGATCTCCCCTCACCTTATATTGAATGGAATAATTTCTGACATTTGTCATACAGCACATCTTTTAAAAATTATCTAGATCTTTAACTTATTTGTTTATTAAACCCAAGAAATAAAAAAAAAAAAAACCCAAACAACCCAAACCCAAAAAATCCCAAGGAAATGGATAGGAAGTAATCTTTTCTGTTTCCATTATACACAAGGGTGTCTCTTGGTATTTACATCATTATGTAAAATAGATTTTTCCTGATTCTACTATTTCTTTTGGACTGATTTCCTCATGAACAGAATTTACAGTGGTTTTACTGCACTTCTGCTCCTTTTGTTTATTGTGTTTTGGTATGTTCTTCTAAATACCTGGGAAAAACAGCTGGGGCTTTACCATCTCAACAAGTCACGTTTTCCTTGTGTTGAAACATGAGTAAACAAGCTGAAACTATGCTGGTTTATTACCATACCTAAATGCAGCAGTTACCTTACCAAATTCATCTTCTAAGGTAAGATTCCTAATATTCGTAATATTATTACTACTTATAGCAACAGCCTTATGCAATGAAGTTTAAAATGCAATATTTTCTTTTGAAAATATTTGAGTCAGGGTAGATATTTTCAACAGTCCAGTAATTTTTCCATATCTCTTCTTGTACAGTGATGGCTAACCAAGAAAGACAGTTGCATGGAATACTGGAAACTACGTCAGTGAAGCCTGTAAGACATGAAAGGTGAGAGAATTGGGAAGAAAATCAACTAAGATGACAGCAACTGTGAAAACTAATATAAAGAGTCAGATCTTGGAATGGAAAAGAGATTAACTGGGTTGTAGAAGTAAGATTCTAACCCAGAACACCCTTACAGGTTTCTACAGCATAGCCAGCCTCCATTTTACAAGGTCTGCATTGCAGTTCAAACACACAGACACTTTTATGAAGCAGAACTTGTATCACTTCAGCCAGATCCTATCCTGATAATTTTAGAGGGATTGTGTCTCTGTGAAGGCATGAATTCCCACCTGCTCCTGAATACTGCTGTAAAGTTCCAAACTTTGTGATGGTTCATCTGCTTTCCTAGGACATCAGCAAATGTCAAATCTATCCTTATGCTACAGAGTGTCCAATCTAATGTTTCTTTTCTGAAGATGGGGTGGAACAAAGCCATTTTTGCAATCTGAGGGGAAAAAAATTGTTTTTCTACAAGCATCTTGTTTTCTTCCCTAAGCTTACCAAACTCTCCTAAAACTATCTTACTCTGTTATGTCAGTCAGTTTACTCCTGAGAGGTAGCTCCTGACACATAGACATCTTTAAAGCAAGGTTTATAAAAACCACATGAGGCCATTTTCAAAACAAACTTTCACAGTTTGGGATAATTTACAGCTGTTGCTTTAAAACCTTATGAACAGGTGAAATATGACAAAAATCTGAAGGGTGCCTGCAGCACCAGTACAAGTTTCCTTCGTATTTTGTATTCTGTGGAAACTAGGCTCTGTTCCCTGTTTGAGTCAGGTGTTAGAAGAGAGTGAACTGTGCTCTGAAGACTGTTCATCTGCTTTTTTGGTCTTCTGCAACAAGCTCTGAGAAGAGCTCATCTCCCAGGATACCTCTCCTCCCTGTAGCTCCCCTGGACTTTGAAGAGAATTAGGGCTACTTCTGTATGGATTTAATTTACAAGAACAAAAAGATTTGACAATGTTCCCCTTTAGATAACAGTTCTGTTAATTTTTGTCTCCCCCACCCACTATAAACCAGTTTAATGAAATAGTACCTTCTACTCCCTATCAACTGCCACCTACCTTTCCCTTTCCATTTCTTATTCTTTAAAAATAAATACCTTGCTAAGCTTTTTAGTTTCAATTTCACCTACAACTTGTATTGCAACATAGCACCCTTTCAGACTTGTGTTTATAAGCACACCTCCCCAGTGCTGATAGGGCTTCTCTGGAACAATTTGGGCAGTGACGCAAAAGGCACTTAAAATCCTTTACTTGTAGGACATCAAGATTTTTTGTGTGTGTGACTAGATACAGTGAGGGTTTCTGTACAACTGGTTTCATTTTATAGATTTGGGAAGAAGAACTACACAGAATCGTAACATTAATTTTAGCTTTAGTTAAGGTCTGTTTAATGTGAAGTGCCCACTTTACGCTGGTAGACAAATTACCAATGGGGCAACTAGAAAATGCATGAATGATAATGTACAGACAAGCTTTTTATTATTTATTCATAGAAAACAGTGGGTTTTGGTGTGCTGCTTTGAAAAATGTTCAAACTAGTAGAATATAATGAAAGCACAGTGAAAATTCTATTTCATTAACATTTAATCATAAATCGCTCTTTAATATAAAACATAAAATAAAAGTCTGTCATAAGCACTTAGGTGTAGGGAATGGAGAAAGTCTGCAAAAAGGGGAAAGGAAACATTGCAGTGGGTTTCACTGTTCCTGTTATCTGTCACTTCAGAAAAAAAAAAAAAAAAGCAAAGAAACAACAGTCTCCAGCTAAATCTCACAACTGATCATGAAGAAACTGCTTGGATATTTCTCAAAACCTTACATTTTAATGACTAAAAGTATTACCAGTATCTGTGGACAGGGAAACAATGATTGCAGCAAAATCACAACAGCTCAAGAACAGCAATGTTAACCAGGACTCTGCTACCCAGATAAAAATTAATCAGAACTTCAAGCTGCCAAGGCACATTCAAAAATCTTTTCCATGAAATATCTATTACCATGTTTATTGTATAACAAGTATTCTCGAATTCCCCTTAGAGGTATACAAGAGTGATGCACAAATAACAAGCTCCTACCCACTACAGATCTTCAAGGCTTCTAGAAAATTAGATCTTTATAAAATACTATAGATTATGTCCCTTTCAAGACCTCCTGTCAGAGGGGTCTTATTCGTTACTCTATAAATACAAATGCAATATTATACTATCAATACTGATTTGAGTAACATCAGACTGTCAATTAGCAAAACACATCTGTAGACACTGAGGACACAGGCTACAGTATTTTTTATGTTCAGACAATCTGCACATCTCTGACAAAGAACCGAGCAATTCTCCTTATTGGAGAGGATCTATCAATCACTGCTATCACTGTGAGACTTGGTGCCTTTCTGATAACATAATATCTTCTTCCTCCTTAACAGTTCTTTCCTCCCGTAAAGAAAGAGCCACCACCTGAGCAGAGTCTGTACCTGCAGCCTCTTACACATTTCACTGTCAGCAGCTAGAAGAGCATGTTTGACTCATGTCAATAGTAGTCCTGAAATGCTGAAAAAATTGTTTAAAAACAGTAGAAAATAAGCATCAATTACACTATTGTGACTTCTTTCTCCCAGCCATCATTAAAAATTCTGACAAGCCAGCCAAGCAACCAAAACTCTTGATACATTTTGCCATAAAGCAAACAAAAAAGCCCAAACAAAACAAATCTAAAGCACCTTCTCATCTGCTTTGCTTATATCCCAGGGACTGCTCAAACAGCCAGCTCTGCAGCCTACTGAGGAAATGAGCATTTAGGCAACACAGGTTTTCCCAGAGGCAAGATTTTTTTAAAGGAAAATAAAGCCCTTAGAGAACACTTCCTTTAAGCAGCCTTCTCTGTTTTACATTGATGTGGTTTGAGCATAAAGCCCCCATTGATCTCAGATGAGTTAGGAAGGCTGAGGAGAGGCAATCCTCCAAGCAGGCAGGTTTCAAGCTTGGGGGTTTTTTTTCCCAATCAAGCTCTTTGCTACCTACCAGGTAACCTAACCAGGCATTCTGCCACTGACTTGTCTGCTGAACAGTACGGCTGCATGTGGTAAGGAATTGACGTTGTGGGCATGAAATGATGAATTAGAATTAATTGCTGAAGCCATCATTCAGGAATTGTGGGCCATTATCTCCTAACGCATCTGGAACCCCGGAGTGAGTGACCCGCGATTCACAAACACGTCCTGTGCCACATATTGGGCAACAGTTCAATAACGAGTCAGTGGTGGTCTATGAACAAAGGGCAAAACTCCCCACTTAATCGGAACAGATGAAGGGCAAGGAGACCTATCACTGGATCTCTTGGTATCAGTCCTTTTCTTGCTCATTGTTTTCCCTGACTCCTGCCCATTACTTTGGATATCCACCTTTGGAAATGGCTTCTATTCCTACCTGGGTGGGTTGGTTTGCCTTTGTAGAGCTCTACCTAATCAAGACAATCAATGTAAACGACCAGCATTTCTGATCTGCAGCTATTGTTAGCATTTCTTCTCTTCCACATCCTCTGAACATATATAGTCAAGTGTAGTAACTTCAGAAACAGTCTTTGTGCTTAGAGCAATGTGAGCTATTTCTGCTGACCATTCACTTCCAGAAACTGCTTCAAACCCTTTTAAAGAAGAATCATCCTATTTCTTGTTGAAGCGTATTTATAAAACTCCAAACTATTCATTTGTCATTGGGTTACACAAGTTTTAAGATTCTCTACTTTTTCTTTCAGTCTTTATCAGAACTCCTAAATCCCATCTCAGTTAAGTCTCATCACAATTCTGATTTCAACCTTGTGATCACACAGAGCATTTATTTCCTATGCCTACTGCTCAATTCATGATGCTCAGCCTTACCACTTCTTACAGCTGAAAGAACACCCAACTTCACCATTTAGCTCACATATCAATTTCTTGTAACATCTTTCCAAAGTAACATTCCATTATACATACAGATGAAAGTCCTCTTAAAATTTTGCCAGCAATTTGTCCAGCAATCTACCATCATCTTTGGACTTACTACATTGCAGTACAGATGCTGATACTCCATGGCTATTCAACACTTTATTGCTAAATCTGCTGCCATGTATTTGTTTCCTAGAAATTTCCACCTAAAGCTTCCAGTTTTTGGACCTTTCAAAAGAGGACTGAAGTAGATTTGCTTGTCTGCTTTTGGTGGAAACTTAATTTTGATGAGGTAAGTATGTAGTATAAAGGTAGGTAATCAGCAACCCTTGTCCTAATTAATAAGGAAACTCTTAAGCATTTAATTCAAAGCATGAGAGCAGTTCTACAGCCTTCAGGGACACAGAGGTAATTTTCCTCTTTGTGTGGAAAATTTCCCATTTTCCACATGATATGGTTACAGAGAGGTTACACAGGTGCTGATGCTCATGGCTACTGTCATTCTTACCATGCTCATCCTCTATTAGACTTCAATGGGGTTTTTTGATCAAAAGAACCTTCACTAGGAATTCGGTAATTTACAGTACATGCCAATTTTGAAATGTGCAATTACAGTTTGATACAAGACCGATTGACTGTTCTATGTAGCACAGGCAATGACAGGTATTCTTAACCTTGCCAAGGGTGCTGCTTTATAGCCCCACTTTCATTTACCTACATTTTAACCATGTCTTCCATTTCAAAGTCTGCTTTAGGCTGACAAAATTCAGAAAGTTCCAGCTGAACGCTACAATGAGCTTCAGATCCCACTGATACTCCCTCTGTGCATTCTGAATGCCTGAGAACAACAAATACTTACAAGTAAGTAAGAATTAGACTTAAGGTGTTTTAGTGTCCAAGAACAGTGACAATAGTTCTGACAACTTTTGATCTTACTCTTGTGATTTCCCACTATGACATGGGAGAAAAAGTAACTAATATTAACATTTGTGAACAAATAAGCACTATAAAGACAAGGATCATAGGAAACCTTATATATGCAATTAGTGTTTTTACATTCAGGGGAAATTTTTATCACATGCCATAAAAAATAAGGCTCTGTGTGAACATACGAACAGTAATTATAAAATTAAATATTGAATAACTGCTCATTTCAACAACAAATATCTTCCACCCAGTGTAACATGATACAGGAGTCATGCAGAAATACCTCGAAATTGTGCAACTAAACCCCCTATTGCAAAGCATAAGCAAAATGGCTTGAGCAGTCTTAATTTTATGATTTCTTAACTTGTGACTGCTTAGCCTTTATATGTTTATTAATATTGAGATTTTTTTTTTTTTTTTTTACTCCTGTAATTATTAGTAGATACTACACAGGGAGGACTTTCTTCATTCCCCCAGGCAAAGGGCATGTGACAAAAGGACTACATAGTATTCTCAAAGCTCATTTGTATGGGGCTGGAATTTCTCACAGCCTGGGCTGCCATTTTTCCCACTTTATGTTCACAAGCTCCCTCCTCACTCTGCAGCAGCGTATGTTTGTGATAGTGAGGGACAGATGTTCAATCTCAACGAAGATCAATGTGGCTCCAGGGAGCACTGTAGCATCTTTTCCCTGATATTAGACTTCACTATCCTCAGGCTGTTCCTATGTGGCAGCTTATCAGGTTGCCAGTCTGTCTTTAAGATAGCTCTCTTTATCTTGTTTTTTTAAATAAGAATGTATATTTAAAAGACATACCTGTCCAATAATAAGAGGGACTACAACAGTCATAAACAGCTGTGAGAATATGGATGGAAAAGGCACAGAGGAGGATGATCCAAGCTACAAAATAAAGATATACCATTAACATTGCACTTTTTCTTAGCATCTGCAAATTTCATACAGACATTACACATTAGTATGCATTTTATTTTACACATAAAAACTAGGAACTATATGCACTGGAAGTAGCTGCATACATTTAATAGTTAAGTCACAATAAAACATTTTGTGTTGAACAAAACAGAACTAAACCAATCTCTGATTATTTTATAACCTAGGGTAATATTTCCATCAATATTCATTTAATTGAAAACCTGCTACACATATATGCCAAGTAAATTATATAAGCATTTGTAGGATGATAGTCTAAAGAGACAGGGAGTGAATCTTCCTAACTAAACAGTTAGCTCAACTTACTATACCATTTATACAAACATCAAGCAACACAAGTCAGTGGAGTTATCTCAATAAATAAATGAAAATAATAAAATAATGAAGACAACATTCACATGTCTTATTTCAATGCTGTTAAAAAAGAGATACACTGAAAATATATAGCTATTCTTTCCTTAAGACAACTGCACTGACAGGCTTAGTCTTCAAATAGGTGATCTTTCTAACTAAAATTTTAAGTGCTAGAAGTATTTTTTTTAAGATGCAGGTAGAAAACAGGAACACACACAGTCAGTACAATTGTTGGAACCTGCTTCAGAATGCTTAGGAAAATACACAGTATTTTTTACATTTTGACTGGACTTGTTTTAGGCTAGATAATGGAAAAATTCCAGTTAACGTAATTTAACACCTCTTTAACAGCACTAGAACATGCATTAAGAAATATACACTAAGAAGACTGAATAGCATTGTCAGAGTTTCCATAGACAATCACTTGTCTCATGTGAGGTAAATGGCACAACACTGAGGCTTTCACAGATCCACTTTATTTTAGACTTTGCACTTCATTTTAAAGATTCTCAAAATAATGACAGAATCCAGAATCTTTTCAGTTCCATCTAAATTATGCTGATTTCCTAAAACATTCTTTCATATGTCATTCTCATAAATTACACTCAGATTGAATTATACTTTGGACACTTACCTCCCTTTCCAAGCTACCTGCAGGCATGACAGACAAGGTGATCATGCAATCTAGCAACTTGCTAAAACTCTGCCTTGAAAAAATCAACATATGGCCATACAAATGGGTTTGGAACAAAACAAGACTCTTCACACATTTGAGGAACAGAAAAATAAGAAATTTCTTATACCGAAGTATTTTATTTTATGCAGAAATGTACAACTGCAACCTTTACCTAAATAATCTGATGAGAAAACACCTATTATACATATGATTTTTGGAGTGGTCTGCTTTTTTTGTACCTGTACATTTGTATATGCCCTGCTTGGGAACATGTCCCTGAGGGATGTCTCTGTGCAAGCTGAACTTTTGGTGCAGGCAAATGGCATCAGATTTCCTATGTCCCTTTCTGAATACACTCAAGGTGGAAAGTCTCAGGAGGAACGTACCGGAAATCACTGTTTCCTGTATGCTACCTTAACTGGCAACATCAGCTAAGACTCAGTCTGGCCACTTAATAAATTACAGCATCCTGTCACCATCAGCTCCAACTTTAACAACGTGGGCACAGAAGACGCTTGGAGCAGACCTGAGGGTGATGTCACAGCTGAGAATTTTGGTCTGCACATTGGGACCAAGTGAGAGCACTGAGATTAAGGAGCCTAAATTTCCCACGGAGTCAAAAGGGAGAAGTAAAAGCTTCCATGGGCAGATTCAGATCACCCACATAAGTACCCAAAGTCTGGCAGTACAGTCACATTCCCAAGGGACACAGGGCACTCTGACTATTTCCCTTACAGAAAGCACAGAACTCCATCATACCACTCATGATCTCTTTGTTGTTTTAATTCTTGTGAGGATCTTCTGAAATTTTAAACAGTTCATGGTTTTTCAAACTGTATTTGGACTTACTGTTACACGCTGAGGAGCTAAAAGCATTACTTACTGTATATTCAAGGAAGCATTTTCAAGTGAAAGTGAAGATTTTTAAACTTTAAAATCTGCCTGGGCCACAGAGGAGTGAATCTAAGCAAGCAGTGTGCATGCCATGACACTTGTACAGCTTCACAGTGCACTTTGGCAGTGATTCCTGTGCTTTTCTATAAAAATGTTGATTGGACTTTGCTCACAAATTTTAAGTTTTATGCTCTGTGCATGCATAATCAGTTTCTAAGTCCGGGATGAAATGCTATTCAACAGCACAACACACTGCTGAAGAAAGCATAGTCTTGCCAGTTTTTTAAATATTACTTCAAATGTACTATCTTCAAACTGTTGTGAATTTTTAAGCACTTTCCATATATATATATAAGGATATGTTCTGCTTTGGATGTGGGGTTTTGGTATTTGTTTTGTTGTGTTTTTCACCTAATTACAAACTGAATTAAAAGTACTGATAATTACATCTTCAAATAGACTTCTAAACTCTGTTTCCTGTCTGTGTATTTTGACAATAACTTCAGTGTGCTGTTTTTTATCAAAATCTATATGCTAGATTATGTTTACCAACTCTTGTATTACCCTAAATCTATTTCCTGAGAAAGACACAGAAGATAAGATACAGGCTGAAGAGAAAGCAGGAACTTCTCAATTACACAGAAGAAAAAGACATTTTAATCCAGACTCTGGACATACAGTGGCTAACCATAAGAAGTCAAAATTACTAAAGAGCTCACAGCTAATGGAAGCATGATTTAACCAGGGTGTTCTTAACATTTGTAGCATGAAAACTCATCAGGCTCACAACCCTAAGTGTCCCATGGACTCTCAGACATCGCCTGGATTCTGGAGTTCCTTTGAACGTATCCTTTGGATATGTTTGCTACATCTGTTTTGAGAAAGAAGTGACAACTGAGGAACAGAGGAACAAAAATGTTGATATAATGTTAATCAAACCTTCCTACGCACTTACAAAATGCAAATATACTGTCTGAATGAATAAATACGATTTTGCTCAGGTTTTAGTTAGATCAAGCTAAGTTCTGTGCTTAATTTGCTTCATGAAACAAATTTTCAGAAAACTAAACAGCATAGATTATCTGCATTACACTGATAAGCATTATAGCTGATTATGTTTGGCTGCTCTTTTTGTTATAATGATCTCCATGCCTAAAAATGAACCTTTCTTCAACGGCAAACTGAAGTACTGTGAGAACTGGCATAAAAACATCATCGAATCAAACTGCTGATTTACAACTGAAAAAACCCACCTGCACCTGATTGGAATGATGTATGGAAGATAAAATGCACCATTTAATGAAAAAGGAATCACAAATTTTCGTGCCACCATATTGTGCTCATTTAGGAACATTTTTTAAATATAAGTTTGATATTGTGAAGAGATTGTTGCAGGCTGTTCTGGATAGCAGCATTTTAGTTAAAGGTCTGTTAATAAGCCAGTTCTGCTTTAATAGACTCAGTATTCAAAAAAAGACCCTAAAAATTCTTGCTTGGGGAAAGATACTTTTCACTTAAATAATCCGAGTGATTTCAGCAGAGCAACTCAGATAAGCAGAAAGATAATTCCAGGCAAATCTTCCCAAACAATTCTGTCACCATGCAATACCTCAAATCTGACCTGCAGCGTTCTTCCTAATTTAGTCCTAGACCTTTCTCCTCAAGACACTGCCTGTTTTAAAAAAACAAACTGACAAATTATTTAGTGAATTTCTTTATGAGTTTGTGGTAGAAACATTGGCTTATCCTTAATTAAAAAGCTATATTTAACTGGATATGGTAAAAAAACCAAAGAGCAAAACCCAACCTTCCTTGCATAAAAACAAGACAATTCCATCTCCCAGCCTAGACCATCTCCACAAGTCAGATGCTCCATTCTTGTCTTTCTGGCTGACGAGGCAGGTATCACAGTGGGTATTCCCACATCTACACTGCCAAGGACTCAGAGGAAACACTCGTTCTCCCAGACCCACCAAATTACAGCCCAGTGACACATGTGCTGCACAAATTGCGTCCACTTTGGAGCAGGCTGTCCTTTGGGGGTGGCTTTTACTCTCCCAGTGCTCTCCTGCAATTAATGCTTCCTCAGGTCGTGTCTTTGTGCTCTTCACACACCATCAACCAGCTTCAGCCTCGCCAATTGTTGAGCACAGAGGAGGAAGTGAGGCAGGGGTAAAAAGAGGGCAGAACTGATGGGGAGAGGCATTTCTGGCTGCTCTCATACATGAGATACTCAATTTTAAGCTTTTCCTTACCAGATTCTGCTGGAAAGGTCTGGCTACTCTGAGATCCATCTTCAAATTCTAGATATTGTTGCTGTTTCTTGTCCCTCTCAACCAGCCCAGATCCAGCTGCTTCAGAGGTCTGTCTGGACCACCCCATGCCCTAATCCCTTTATGTCCTGCTGTGGATGGCAAGCCATTAATAAAAAGGACACAGAATGCAATGCACTTCTGGAAAAGATGTTGATGGGATCCAGTTTACTGATGAAGGGCACTGAACAAGAATTAGCAGCTGAACAAAGCCCTCCCTTATCTGGACTCTTTCCAGAGCCCTTATACTGACCTACTCATTGCAGCATGTTATGGTACAGCAGAAAAATAAGCACATAGCCCTCAGTAGCCCAGGTATGTGGCAAATGGAAATGCCTTGCTGGGAACACACTGCCATGGGCAGTAATGATGCTGAGGCTCTGGAAAGTAGGGAGAAGTTAGAAGAGCATTGATGTGCCCCTGTGAGTTCCACAGCACCCAGCTCCAGATTTCAGGTAGGAGGTCAAAAGAGGTCCTTCCTACATAAGATCTAAACAGAGCTGACAGGTCACTGGGGTGTCCTTCCCACCCCACTGCTTTAAAGGCACTCACATGCAGAGCATTTAGATATCTTGGCAAGGCAGAGAAGCTGTGTAAGAAATGCCAACTCCCAGCCACTGACCAAGAGTCACTGATTGATACTGACATAATCCACCTTGAATGAGTGGAAGGGAAGCATATCACTGAGAATGAAGTTTCTATAGAACATGTTTAAATATTAAAATACAGCTTTTAATTACACCTGTCAAAAACTGCAAATTGTCTCTTCTCTCAGAAAGGGGCTAAGGTACAACAGAGATTGCGTCCAATGCTTTGGCAGTCATGTATTTTAACAAAGAGATGTTTCACTGTTACGCTTTAAAATAAAACGTAAGTCCCTAGTTCTGCTAAATAACTAGGTATATTTTGGAAATTCTTCCATATTCTATATGCTTGTGTGGTTATGGGAATTGATTAGGCGCAATTAAAAAAGTATCTAGTTGTCTCCATATACCCTCCAGTTCCTTTGCCAAACAAAAAAAAAATCAAAATATCACATTCAGAAGTATGGAAAAAGAAAAACGGACAATCTTGCTTTTTTTTTTTTAAATTTCCTGGCTTGGGCAATTAGACTGTATATTTCGGGTTTCCCTTGTTAAAGTGATCACAGATGACTAATCCCCTTTGGGTTCCCCTATGACACATTAAATACCAAGCCAATCCAAACATACCTGTGGATTTTAAAGCCTTTTATAGAGCTGTAAAAATAACCATAGATATTCTTCATCTGAAATACACCAGAGCTAGTCTTCCACTTAACTGTGGTGCAGTGATCTTGAGGGTTAATGTGCAGAAACAAGATAAAGTTTACAACCCAGAAACACCTAAAAGGGAATTAGATTAATACCCTTGGAGAGCTGGGATTTAAGGACTAGCATCCAAAAATTCTGCTGCAAACAGGGGGATGACTAACTGGAAAGGTATAGGTTAGTAAATATAGGGTAATTAAGAACCATGAATACTATCTATCCATGAAAAAGAGAACTGTGATGTACCAGAAGAAATAAATCAGTCGAGTTAGGGATACTGGAGACATTGCACAAGGCCTGGATAAGCCCTTGTGAAGCGCACTGCACAGCTGTGCAGGATTCATATTACCTGGGCTGAAGAACAAATTAAAACTGGAGCATGTGCACAAAACATCTCAGATTAAGGGATTTGTTTTCTGAATTTAAAGATTAGAAATGCATGGCTTGTTTAGCCTAGCTGACTGAAGGCTGGCGAAGAGAAAGTCTGAGCCAGAGTGATAAAATTTCAGAGAAGTGCTATTCAGATGTGTAAGAGCGGCAACAAAGAGAAATGGACTAAACTCCTTTAACCAGTACTTACTGAAAACTGGTTTTCTGTTCATCAGAGACACAAATTTCTAGTATTGCAAGGGTGGAGGGAGAGCAAATATCCTTACTTTTAGGTTGGATCATGCTCAGTTTTGAGGTGAATTGCACAGCACAGAAAAGAGGAAGATTGGGTGAGTCAGCATGGGATTCTCCTGGCAGCCTGAATCTATGATCCTAGTAAGATGTGTGCTAAACTTCTGCCCATGTTGAAGCAGGTTGTACACTTGAAAGGCTCCCTTAGTGTTGTATACATGAAAATCTCAAGAGCAATAATATGTAGAAAAGCACATAGAAAAATCTACAGTATTTTGTGTGTGTGTCAGGAACAGGGAAAATCCCTATTATTCTCTGTTACTTGTTTCAATTGAAATAACAAAGCCATAAAAGATCAATGTGAAAAAAAAGAAATAAAATGATTAAGCAAATATTTCACAGCAGTCATTAAAAAGTTCTGGTTAATTGTAAGGAGTTTGGATCAGATCAGAGAATTTTGTTTTCTCAATGATTAAAAAAGAAAGGAAACAGTGAGGTAAATAACCAGGTAGAAATAATGATGCACTTTAAATCTTCCACATGAATGAGTTGATCTGTTAATAGCTAATGCACTATGCTGCTTTCCCCTCCCTTCCCCTCACACTGTAATCAGCTTTTTGTCACATACCAGTGAAATCCATTAGCCGCAACTTCCTTATCAACTTCTAAGACTTTCCAGATACTAAGGTATTTGCATATTTAACGATTCATTTGACTGGTATCAACTCTCATTTACCAAGTGCTTGAGAAGAAAAACAAGGCATAGCACGTACAAATTCTGTTTAAAAACAAAAAAGTACTGACAGTTCCTTTCAATAAACAGATTTATCTGAATTAATGGGATTCTAGTAGACTTGGCAACAATTTTGAGAAGTATAAACAACTTTTGGACCCATATTTTAATTTAAAGATTGTGAGTACTGAGGAAAGCTTTTCAGTATTTAAATCAGCTTCTAATTTCACTCATGTCCTTATTCACCACTCACTTTTCTCTGTGCTACTTCCACAGAATTTTCTTCACTTTTCTACTCCTGAATTCTTTCAGCAGTGCCACTTTGTAGTACTTATGACATCACCACTACAATGCCAACATAAAAATAAAAATTCAGAAATCCAGAACAGGAGCAAGCTGATAAAGCCTTAGGAAGATCCTGTTTTGACACAAATGTCATGGTAGTCTTCATTTGTAAAAGAGCTAACGGGGGAGTAAAGCCTGACAGTCACACAGAGGGTTTGCCAAGTGTGTCTTTAAAAATACACATGAATTTTTTATTGGATCTTTAACATTCCACATTAGCTACTTTGCAGGCATGCTTCTGAAGAATGTAAAGTACGTAAGAATGTAAATATACTGACTTATCGCTAACATTTTTTGATGGCTTTCAGTAGAAGTACATAGATTCACACACTTGAGACTTTAGTTACTTTGATAGCTAACCTGGCTGTGCTTCCAGCAACTGAAGACACCACATCTGTCAGGCACTGAGTGTCTCATCACTAAGGGTAATACCAAGAAGGCGGCAAAGCTGGGATGCTGTGCCATAAAAACCACAGCACCACATTTGGCTACAACAGGTGGGCAGATGACTGACAGCTTGTATTTTCATACCTATTACAATCAACAAAATCACAAGCTTATGTGGCTGGGTAGAATTGCCAGTCCATGTGCTCAGCCAGCTTTAAGGACAGATAGGGCAACTCTATCCCAGTGTGGCTGGGAAGCAACAGAGCCAATTTCACCTGAGAAAGGTAACTCTGCATCACCCTCTTAGTACAATATCTATGCTCATGCTGTTTCCACGGCAAATCCACGCCATGACCTTGCTGAGGTATCAACCCGGCCTCCATCCCATGCAATACAAAGGCATGTGAAATCCCTCAGTGAAAATAAACTTGAATTCATACACATTGTTTTTTTTCCATGTCTGAAGTTATAATCTAAAGGCACAGAAGTGGTGATATAGCTACAATTGTAGCAGAGTTCAGTGCTCCTGAAATTCTGTATTTCAAACAAGATGTCATAAAAAGGTGTTGACATTTTGAGGTTGACAGATTACAGCACTATTATCTTCACAGGATGACAACAGCTTTGTTTTAACTGCCTTTTAGTAATGTAAATGGGCCAAATTGCAGCATACTTAAGAATTCAAATAATAAACTGTTATTAGGAATTATGTAATGGAAGGACATAGCTAAACTGAACACACAGAACAAATCATGTGATAAGTAAAGACAGACAGTCATACCCAAGTGCTTTACATCCTCAGTAATTTTTATTGATGCTAATAAAGTTATTTTCAAAAGCAAATTTTAGTCTACACTATTTCTAGTTGATGGGGTTTTTTCCTCCTCAAATGGCTTTAAGAAAATGAAACATTTTTCTGCTTTAAAAATTTTCATGATCAATCTGTTACCTCTGGCTTCAGAGAAATGTGCAAACTGGAAAGAGGAAGATGGACAGCCTCACTCTCTGAATGCTTTGGTCCACAGCCTCCTAACCATTGTTAATGAAACATCACAGAATGCTGCAAAGAAATATCAAACAGCATAACCTCATACTAACTTGAAACTGATTTAACTTACTTTGTTTCAACACTCCTGCTTACCACATATATGAACTCTAATCAATTATATACAGTTTATTGGGACATTGTCCATTTGTAACATCTTTGCTGGGAATATGACACATCAGCTGTTAATAACAAGGGTTAAAATGAGGATGATGATATTGCTGATTAACATATCTGGGAAGAAAGATTCAACAACTTCTTATTAGGCAAAGTGTTCATCAGAGGTATCTGTGACAAAGGCAGCTATTCTTTATAAAGTTGAGCTGAAAGCATCCTCATACAGTCCAGTAATTACATTCTCAGTATTTAAGGTTTCATTAAATTAATCAGAACCTCCTAGAATGTCAATTTTGAATAAGCTTTACATTAGAACTTTCATAGTAGAAATATACTTTTCAGAAATGTAACTGACAATGTTATGTTCAATACAATTCATTTAAGATGATAAATTATTTGCATTAAATGTATTATTTATTATAGCTTCATGTGCCTTTATCAATGTTGTTTAGACAATTTATATTTACATTACTGAGCAATTATGAACAAAAAGGCAGTTCAGAACATTATATTCTCCAGTGCACATAGGGCAAAATATAAATGATAACTGCTACCTCAGGTTAAACTATATAACAAAACCAAGCTAATAGGCAACAGTGTATTTTATTTCTGGCAGCACTAAAGGTATTTTATGTACTGTACACAGGGAGACTAACAAATGTGATCACTAATGCAACATAGCATTCAGACTATCATAGTACAACTCTGCGGAAGAGTTAATGCTCATGAGTACCAGATTCAGGAACTAAAATTCATTGATGACATTGACTTGAAAGGTCTGTGAACAGTATTCAGAAGCCCAGCTCAGTTATTGCTTAGGTAAATTGAACTTTTATGGTGAAACTTGAAAATTCCACCCTGCATTAATTAGGCACTAAGGCTAAGCTGCATTACAAAACTGATGAATGGTTCAGAGAAGACAACCAGGAAATTTTAAGTCAGTGTTTCTCATTCCACAGTACCACATGAAATGATCAAGCTGCAGGTTGTAAGCAAGCATACAGAAATGTGTGAACTGTGTGCTCGAATCCACTGTGTGTTGACCAGGCCAGATGAATCAAGGAAACTCAGAGGAAAACTAGAGAGTTTCACAAGAAAAAAAGTTTCAGCAGTCCAAACCACAGACTCTCAGGATATGGGAACTGTGTATCAGGGTGTGCATGTTTAGTTTGCTGTCCTAAACACCTACCACTGAACCTTCAGAGAAGCCAAACCTAATCTTAGCAAAATGTGCTGCTGGGCTGACTGGAATGACTCCTCATGTATGAAACCCTCAAAGAAAGACCTCAAGAAGTTTTACATATTTACATACCACAAGAGCAGTCTTCAAGTTTTGGGCTTGGTGACAAAAAACCCACAGTTTTTGTAACTCCCCTCATCCCCAGAGTAGTTTGTTTGCCACTCTGACGGAAAAGCAATTCATGTGCGCATCTTCCACAAGAAGAACAAACCCAAGTCATGTTACAAACCACCCAACAACTAACGTGCATTTTACGCTTCTCAAACAAATGTCTCCTGGGCTGGTAGGAAGAACGGAGACATATGCTTTGCCTTCCTTTTTTTGCACACATGAAGTTTTACAATCTCTTCTGAGAAGTAACAGTGAAAACTGCAATTTATGGATATCTTGTTATTTGCCTATAAAGACACCAAAGAAAAGATCTTCTCGAAAAGACATGCAGATCTTTCCTTAACATTTCAGTTTCTGCAGAAAATACCCCTTTTGACTATTCAGAGCACCCAAACTCAGTGAGGTAAAGCAGGGTGAAAGTTGCCAGTGAGCAAAAGTAAAAAGAGCTGAAATTTCAGTCATTTAGAATCAAAGGCACAAGTCTCTAAATGAATGCTGGTAGAAGAAACACATTCTATACAAGAGGGAAGAGGATTGGAAAACAGTGAGGCAGACCATCCTAAATCAACATATTCGGTGCAAGAGTAACAAAACATCTTTTTTTTTTTTTTAAGAAAAATTATGTTTTTCAACCTACAGTAAGTCTATGGTCCCAAGTGTAGCAAGAAAGCTTGGCTGATCTATATCAATATACACAATATGGTCAAAGCAGTTTGTGTGTAAACACAGCTACATCAATGAATTACAATTTGTTCTAGTAAAACAAAAATCTTCCCACACAGTTCTACTGAGGCAGCAGCTGATGTTACAGCCACTCTCACAGTATACTATTTATCCCAGTTTATACTGCTATTTTTGTATACAGTCCATATGTCGCTAAAGCATCCCTGCTATAAACAGTGTACCACTCACACGCCACTTAAAAATTGTTTCAAACTTCCCACTTCCCCCCTTTTCCAGTGTACTAGCTTACATATAAAGCCATCAGTAAGACAAACATAAAAGAAAATGTGTGTCTTCCTTGAAATCCTTTAAGTGCTTCAGCCTATATGCCCTACTCTTCACAAAGCCACAGAACTCAGCACCACATCATACCATTTATGCCAGCAAATCCTCAAGCTCCAAGACTTTCTATCTGACAAGGGACTTACTAAAGCACCACCACCCGCCTGCAAAAGCCTCTTCATTGTATGCTAATATCCATGCCTTTCTAAAATGTGAAGATAAAGCTTGGTCTTCTCCCTTGTCTTCTACCATGAACAGTAAGGATCCAAGGTCCTGACTAAAGGGTAACAATTGAACTAACAGGAATGAAGCAGCATCACATGTAGTGATAGAAAGGGGCTCCAGTCATTTGTCTTGCTAACCTCTACCACAAAAATACCCACGGGCTCAGTTGTCCCAAAGCAAGGCTCTGTTTATCTAAATGGTGCTTTTCCAGTTGTTCTCTCAGCTCCTCCAAGTGAAAGTTCTCCAAGAGATCTCCTAACTAAGTTACTATTCTACCTGACTAATAGCACATGGTTTTGCGGTTCTATAAGAAAATAACTTTTGGTCATCTTAGAATGAAGTGCAGGTTGCGTTTGCATTCATTGTAACACATTTTGATGGCCTTCCTGTGAGGCAGCTCATTTCAAATACTGAACAGAAAAATCTTTTCCTTACTGTGAAAATCACCCAAATTTGCATCTTAAACATGTATAATAGATGCAAGATTACCAAGCAAGAAGACATATTAATATCATGATACTTACAAAAAGCAAAAGCAGAAGTGGAGTTATAACAATGCCCTGGAAGGAAACAGAAACAGTCTGTTAGTCAGGGAAGCAGAATAATCTTTACTTTCTTACCTTAGTACATGGAAATATACAAACATCATTTAACATCATAGAAATTAAGTAACAAGAGGCTCAATTTGGCTGTTCACTGAGTATATTCTCTAATATTTCAATGCCAATCATTTTATAAACTGCACTCAGTAAAAAGTACCTTTTTTAACCTTTTTGCACTGAAGTCCCTCTGTTCTAAAAGATCTGATACACAGAAATATGGATCATTTATTTTAAAAAAACATATTAAAGCTCTCCCCTCAGCATGCTGTATCTTAACTTCACTAAGCAGCTCCTCCTTAGGGGGAGACTTGTGATCAAGTCCCATGCCACCCAGTCTCAGGTCCTCTTCTGAGCAAAAGCTGCATCAACTGTGATGAATTAGGTATCGTGACTGTGTAATGTAAGCAGATATTCCCCAAGGAAATGAGCTGAGATCTCAAAACTCATTTCACTTGATTAGACTTCATATCTCACTGGTAGAAGGCAAGTCTTTCATCTAATTTAATCACACAGGACCACCTCGGCTTTCCACATCCCCCAGGCAGATGCAAGCAAAAAGATTTGTTGTCTTCACTGACAAGGAACAGGTTTAAAGCTGATGATTGGACAAAAGAGAGGATTTTAAGTTTCATGAAAGCAAATCTTAGAATGAGTTGTTTAGGTTGAGAGTTAACATGACATGCATCACTTTCATAGCTGCAAATAGCAATTCCCCATCATCCTTCCATCTGAATTCAATATTTTATTATTGCTCAATAAAATGATTCTATCATTTAATGCATGCTAATTCATAGAGCTTACTCAGAACTTCTCTAAGTCAAGACTATTCTTCATCCAGACAGGTCACAAGGAGGGCTAGTTTTTGAGCTATTCACAAACTTTATTTTTAAAGGACAAAGGTCCAGAACTTGCTCACATTTATCTAAAGGGGTGCTTATTTTATGTTTTATTTAGCTACAAGTGAAAAACAATTGAACAAAAATCTCAGTTGTCCAGTACTTTTCATTTAACCTTGAGTAACACAGCTTTACTTCAGTCTTTTGGAAAAGAATATAAAGAAAAACATTAAACAACTAGTTTTGTATTTGCTTTCTGGGTCCACAGAATGACAGATCCAGAGTATCCGCCACAGAGAGTTCCTACTGTGTTCCAAAAAATAAATGCCACGAATTATAGTAGACAGGAAGGATCAAGGAGGCAACAAGTTAAGCTGTGCAACTTGAAGGCTCTGCAGAATTTAAAAACATATTTCAAAATAAATAATACATGCCATATCTGACTGCCCCACAGCCTAGCTATCCATAATAATGTATCTTTTTGCAAATGTCACAACTGAGATAGATCATAAAAGACTAAAAAGAGAAGTAGAAGCAGTAAGAATTGCTTCAGGGAGTCACTCACTATTTACAGGAAGTCTAGACCAAAATGCAGATAACAGGTATGAAGAAATACAGGCGTTCAAGTATAGCAGCTGGAGAGGAAGAAACAAAAGTGGAAGAAAGGAGGAGGCACCAAGGGCTGAACTGACACTTGCATGCAGCAGAATCTGTGATGGAGAATTGACTGCAAGATCTGTATAATCTAAGTACAACACAATCACTTCATCAAAATGATGAAACTCCAACTTTTAGGGACTACTGCTAAGAACACACAAGCCAGACTTTCCCCTTCTTCCTTTTTCCCCATTGACAACTACACTGTACATCTCAGTTATTACCAAGTGCCTGAGTATCCCTTAGCCTTCTGTAATTTTGGATGACAGGATATCACTGCAGCAGGGCTCCACCTTCAGGCCTTTGCACAAGTGAAGATGAGCATGGATGGAGCAGGAGGTGATGCTCCAAAAGCATCCTGTACTCCAATTGAGCATCGAGTGCTGATGAGCACAGCCAACCCTCCTTTGAATCTGAAGGAACTCATCGATTCAGCACCGTTAGTCATTTCTTACGTGCTTCACACCTCAGTATGGTTTTATGTTACCAAAAGAAGAGCAAAGGTAAAAAACCCAACCAAACCAAAGCAACCTTCCACTTTATCTTGTTGATAAATAAAGATGGTGTCCTTCCTCATTAGGATAGGAGCTACGACTTGCTATGTATTTACTTTAGAAGCTTGCTGATATTAACACAGTGGGCAACTGCCACTAATTCAAAGCGTGTGTCACAAAAGGAAATGGCACCTCTGTGACAGTAACACCTTGTAATTCTGTAAGCGGAGAGGAAGAGAATTCTCCTATACATCATAAAGAGATTCCTGACTGAGCATACTGAAAATCTAGCATTCAAAAGGTCAATTTTAGCAATTTGTTATTAAATTTTGCTATTAAACCTGGTGATCTTGGTAATCAGAAATGGGTTTCCTGTTGCCTAACCACAGAAAGGATTTACAAGGTTGAACTTTCTGATTTGCAACACATATGCAGCTCCCTGGGAAGCTAAATAGTTACCTGACAGAACAGACAAGTTCATATTAAAAAAAAAGATGTCATTGCTGAATCAGAGTAATTTGATGTTAATGTTTTATTTTGATAAGGATCACCAGTTTGAAAAACCACAGGGATTACATTAAAACCAAAGGGGTTTTTTCTTCAGTCAGTAGTGCTGTGGTGGCTGTGATCGTTTACAGGTGCAAGCAAGGCAAGATTTATTCAGGAAGGGAACCTCTGTTACCCAACCAACTGATAGAACTGGTAAAGAACAAACTTGGGGCATGTAAAGTCCATTTATATGTTACCTGAAAACACTGATGTGCTTTTATGTACTAAAGCCCTTCTCTACAGATTCCTGCCCCTGATTTGAAGAAGGGTTTACCTGACCATGGTGTATCTGTCTAAGAAAAGGTATTACCTTTCTCTGCACACTGCACCTTGCTTCGACACATCACCTCTTCATTAGGAACATGCTCCTCAATGTGCTCATGAGCATTATGTGACGCATCTCAATTCATACCCACTAGAGAATAATAAATAGAGCACTTCGAGTCTAGAGCCTAGTGACAGAAAATACAGGAGACATTACATTTTGAAGGTAAAGCCCAGTGATTCACTGAGAATACAGAAAATGTGGAAGGAAACAGTTACTCCACACAGACCAGCTCAAGCTCCAGCAGAGGCTTCACAAAGATGACAATATTCTGACATTGGCAGTGTGGCTGTTTTCTGAGATTGCAACAGGCTGAGAAGCACAAAGGAAGCTAAAAATTAATAAAGACAACCACTTATAAGTCCATTGGACACTGACACCATTAGAGAGGAAAAAAGGAATTAAATTTGACGACGTTTTTCCCTGCCTTGCTTTCCAGGCAAGTGCTGTCAAATACATAGCGTTAGGATATAAACAGATTGTAGATTAGCACTTCCAGCAAAAGCTGAGCACCTGCCCTTGAGATTGCAAGGTCATTACACAGTTTTAGCATCTTCAAAGTTCGGGTGGAGTGTTAAGATTTCCGACTGCTGCCCACAATGGAGTCAAAGTTGTAAAGTGACTGCCATTTGCTATCTGCAGAAAAACTTTCAAGAAATCCATTTACACCTCTGATGTGAAAGACTGACTGAATATATTTCAATGATTTTAGTGGAAAGGGCAGAAAAAAATCCCAGCCTGACATGAGACACTGATACAACATAGGAGTCTGAAGAGTCAGATACCTGGAAACATCTCTCCACAGTAAAGCTCACAAAACCTATTTTATTTAAGAGAGTTTTAATACAGATTTGTATGTGCAAGCATGTACATAAGCACACATATTAACAGCAAGGATGTACTCGGAGATCCATTTAATTATTTGCCTTGATTAAATAAAGCTGCTAAGAGGTTTTCTATACGTTTCATCCAGTATAGCATTGCTGTAGGGCAGGTATTAAGAGGCATTTATTGTCCAAAAGAATATATAAAATCAATACATGGAATTGGCTGCCAAATCAGACAGAGAAGGGAAGTCACATAATGAATTTGAAACGATGATGGCAAATCATTAAGAATGAAATTATGCAAATAGGAAGAGAAAGGTGGGCACAGATCCAGAGGGACACATGGTAGAAGACAAGTAGGGATTATTGTAATGAGGCATGAAATACATGTGAACTTTCCTTCGTTTTCTTTACCCACAAATTTCCCATGCAATTTTTCTTCATTCTTACAGGTCATCAGTATGACACGCATGTGGCAATTGCTAGCGAGAAAAACCTTAACCAAAGTCACGTCTGATTTGTCTTAAGAACCAGGGCTAGAAAGAAAAATAAAAAGGATTTTGGAATCAAGGTTCTGAACAAATGTGTATTTTTTGAAATCAATTACCTACTCATGCTTAATGCTACAGATGTTCTTGAATGCTTCATCAGCGCAGGACACAAAAGAAGCAAAAGTGTAAGCAGTGTTATGTTACAAGCTCAATAAAGGTTAGTAAAAAGTTACTGGGCAGCATTTCTATGCTACTGGTAGGGTAATGTGTGAGAAAAAACCAACTTACGAACTCTGGATAATTTCATCAGAAGACAATCATAAATGAGAACTGAAACTCAGTCTTCACCTGTGTACAGCAGTGTTTCTCATCTGACTTTATTTCAAGAGTTGCTGGCACTTTTCGGAAAAGAAAGATCAACCAAAAAAAATATTAGCTCAGCTGGTATGGTGTTAACATCAAAAAACCCCAGCCTGCTGATGCATATAATTTGGGCCAAAGTTACAAGATGCTTATATAGCTTGAGTTATAAGATACCTATATAACCTGAATCATACCTATATATATATATATATAAATGTAACCTAAATCATAACTTTCTATATCAGTATAACCTGAATCATACCTATATATATATATCAATATAACCTAAATTATAACTTTCTATACAATGTAATGGCTATTATATTGTTAACTAGGTGCTGCATGCTAAATGGAAAAAAAAACAACCCCTCACCAACTGGATAGTTTCAGAAATGGACACGCGCTAATGAAAAACCGGCAAAGGTGAAGGTGAAGCTGATAAGCCACTGAAAGGAGACTCTACAGTGGTTAGCACTGAAATGACTAAGGAACACCATAACTGCACATGCTCCAAAGACAAAGTTGAAAAGTTCAAGTGCGATGAAGACGTTGAACCTTCGTCACATGGAGACCCTCATGACCACCAAACTGGGCAGGCACAAGCACAATGCAAAGAATGACCTAATCACCATGAGCTCATGTTATGTAAATCAGTTCTAGCACCTATGTGATAACACAGCAATATTTAGCATTATTTTCTGTAGAAATAAACCTCAGCATTTAACAAAGGCAAGTGAGTTAGGTGGAAAGATCGCCCTCACTTCCAGCGCTGCAATAAACAAATACCTACTTTATAGAAACTGATCTATGGGGTTTTATTTCTAGCCTATCTTTCAGGCATCACTGCACACCCTACCTCACAATCAAACAAACAAACAAAACTGTAGTTTTTATGATTACTATAGGAGAGAGAAACTTCATCTCAAAATATGTATTATTTCTATTTCTTGTCTTTTGTTTCCTTGATTTTGTGCTTGGAAGTGTGTTTTCAAAATCTTTTTTCTTTGCTTTATTTTAACAAGTTTGCAGACAACTTTATAATGTTTTACATCTTAAAAAGAGAATCCTGCCTCTAGAAAAGTGCTTCTAGGTCTGAATTAGGCATATTTGTGAGCAACAGGATAGCTAGCACCAAAGTTCTGACAGAATACAGATATTCTCAAAAAATCTGGGACCATCAAAAAAGAAAGAAAGTGAGCACTCCTGAAGGTCTAAAAGCTGATTATTCAGTGTTTTTACGAACATTCAGTGTTTTCACGAGATTGTAAAGATCATGGCAGCACTCAGAGCCAACCCTCAGTCTACTCAAATGGAAGAGCACAAAAGTCCCATTATCCTCACCCCTCAGACTGGTCACAGCTCCACAATTCCACTTCACAGCATCACCCCTGAGTAAACACATTGTTTATTATCTGTGATATCATTTTATTTATCATCTTGAATAAACTGATTTAAAGCATATTCCCATGTCAGACTGCTTTACATTAATCTTAGCCTTAGACATCACATACAGAATGATTCCTTTTGCTGAAACACGGCTTTCACGTACTAAAATCCTCAAAATTAGCTGCCTTCTCCCTTTTTCCACCCGTCCCTACATAACTTCAGAACTACGCAGCATCTCTTGACAGACACCAAACAGAACAAGATAAAACTGCCTATGCTAAATATACATACTTGGTTTTCCAAAGCAGAAGGGCAAAACCCACTAGGAGTCAGGTTGGAACCAGGCAAGTTCTTGTGAAACCACTAGTAGGCACTGAATGGTGAGGGGACGTAACAGAAAAAGGCCTGATAACAGGGGTGCAGATTCACACTTGTGAATTTTACTTATCTCAGGTTTTAAGTACATGCTTGAACATGAAGATTTCAAGTTTGTAACTGAAATTATTTCAAAAACATTTCAATGCCTTAGTATTTGGATCCAGTGGCTGCCGGAGCCTCCTTGAGACAAGCTTTTTATGATTTTTTTTTTTAAACAACTTTTAATATTTTTGTAAGCATGGCTATACAAACTATGTTCATTTGACCTACTTAAAGATGGCAGCAGAGATGACAAATTTCTGTTGATTAAGACGTTGAAATTTATTTCCACAATAAAACGTGTTTGCCCCCGTTTCTAACTTTGCGCCCATCTAAATGACATAAATGTTTCATTTTATCTCTTGCAATCTCAGAGATTAAATTAGAGCTTCCTCATATTCTTGTAATTTCAGTCATTTCCCCAAGATGGGACTTGTGTCTCTGTGTTGCTCCCCCATGGATATCATAGAAGCTCCTGGTATCAGATAATTTCTTGTCTTTTGTTTTCCAATTCAACTACTTTCAAAATAATTTCAAGTTTAAAACTTCTATTATACATCCCTCTTCCGTCAGCTACTCTAATGACACTGTTGTTTCTGAGATGGCTTATACAACTACAATTATTCGAAATAAAATATGTAATTTAGCTCTTTATGGCCTGTTTTATATGAAATTATTGTTCTGAACACTGGGGAGAACAAAGGCTTATGAATTGATGCTTTTTAGGATGCTAAATACACCCACCCTCCGCATAATAAAAGATAGGAAAATATGAAAAGAGATTTAAAAGTGTATGAAGTTCACATATTTTTGTTAGATTGATAAACATTGTACCACACCAAGATAACAAACTACAATGCAAAATGGAAAATACAATTCTACGTAATCCTACATCAACTAATTACAAATAAACACCACAACAACAGCTGTAACTCATCCAATTAGGCCAACAATGGATTTTAATAACAAAACTATGAAATTAGAAGCACTATGTCAAAATGCCTTTTGATGTATCAGAGGAGGAAAAATAAACTGGATTTCATAACAACTATGAGATACACAGAGGACTTTGTGAATTATTCCAGATATTGTACCACCTTTGTATTAATCTAGTGGCCTGTACTGTGGGAAGGGATATTAATTTGGGGAAAAAAAAAAGAAAAATGAGATAATATTAAAAAGTTTATCAGCATCAGACAACATCAGAAAGCAAAAGCATTTCCACTATTTATTAATAATTACTATTTGCAGATGTCCCTCTTGCATACATTATATGCAAGTATGAAAATATGGAATCAAAAGGAATGTGAGCAGCCAGAATTCTGTTCTTTCAACAAAACAGATCAGAGGGACAGAATACAATGATCTGAACTACCAGCAGTAACACCACCACACTTGCCACAGATGAAATGTAAAAGAATAAAACCAAAAGGAGAGAGCTGTTTTTTCAGTAAGGTTGAGGGTTGAGTTTCTGGTACCAGATTGAGAGTTAAGCCAAGAATAAGAAAAGAATATTTTAGAAAGGTAAAACTGACATTAGCCCAGTTTGCCTGGATTTCCCAGCAGAGGGCATCTTCAACACATTAGAAATTTGCTTTTTACGCAGCACCAGAATAGTTCAGAACACAGCAGCAAGGACCCTGAAGTTTTAAAGCAACTATGAAAACTTCTTGGTGCTTCACAGGTGATACTGGAATAATATCAGGAAATATGCACAAAATATAACACAAGTTTCAATCAGAGCTGGAAATGAGTGCTTCCATGAAACATCAGGAAACCACCAGTTAGGTGTGAGCTGGCTGACAAGGTGTGGAATAGCTCCCACAACAGGTGGGATCCCAGGTGCTGCTTCTGGCCATACTTCCCAAGTGCTGCAACCTCTCCGCAGCAGCTCCGCAGCAGCTCCACAGCTCTGTGTGTGACTGAGGAGATTTCAGTGGGCCTTTGCTCACGTATCTGGAAGGGGATCAAGCCATATCCACCAAACCTGGAACACTTTCCTGCAACTTTTCGTTGCCTCTCTGTTGCGCAACACATTCAACTCAGCTGCCTTGTTGCCATCTTCAGTGCGTTCAAGGATACTGTTGAGCCTGCTGGAGTGACATTTTCTTCTTCTCATTACCTCTTCAGTCGCTTTTGCTGACTATCACTCCTGGCCTCAAGAACTTCTTCCTCTCCTTTACCTTCCACCTCAATGGAGCCTTTTAAAACTTCCTCCAAAGCAAATACTTTTCCTAGTTCCAGCTCATTAAACCACAGCCTGTTCCTAAACAAATTTATTTCTCATGGGGTGTCAGCAGAGAACAAGATCCCTATGGTTCTGTATATCAGGAGTTTATACCATTGGCATTAAGTGGGCCTTCACCGGAGGAGACCTAAAAGTGAGAAAGAAACTTTTCAATCATCCACCCACTCTTACTCTTTTCAGAGTGACCCCCTTGTCTTTGCAAAAAAACACTTGGACACAAAACTGTAATTTCTACAACTGCAAGCAGGTTCCACACCGTATGAGTATGACCTCCGTGGGACTGAGGAAGAAAGGCACAGAGCTTGTAGGATTATGGTGTCTGTAGGTGTAAGCACAGCTCTTTCTTGAAAGAGGGTTTAAGGTACAATAAGGATACAGTAAACCTGATTACACACGTTGGGGTGTACGTTAAATGCAAGGCATATCAGTGCAGTGTTAATTAGAGAAACCACAATTTCTCCTTTGCTTTGTACATTGAAAATAGAAATACAGTAGCGGTAACATACATGTTTCACAAGAAAAGTCAATTATCAACCATATTTTTAACTCCGTTTTCTTGAAGAAGACAGGTAAAAAGAATCTAAATTTCCCATGTACTTGGACCTATGCCAAGTCACAGGAAATCCTATTTCAAACTACTAAGAAGCCATTCCCAGCAAAGCATGCCAGCCTCAGCACCTCTGTTACCACAAAGCCATGTGGCACTAGGACAAGATGGCACTAGATGGTGCTGTGGGACCTTCCAGGGAAAACAATCTCCTCATAAAACAGAAGTTATTGTATTGTTCAATTAGCCAGGTAGTTGATTCTGTATTTTGAGACACATTAGAGAGTACTAAGTCGCAACAAAAGAAACCAGTACCACAAAAATGGAAGGAATACACTAAGTAAACATTCTGCTTTGACTAACATTGCTTTTTGGAGTAGCTAAGTGCCACCTTCCAATGGAATGGCTTCTTGTCTCTCCTTCCCAAAGGAAAAGGATGCAGTTTTTACGCTTTACACCAGCCTTACTTTAAAGCGTTCTACATGTGAAACAGAATTGAAACAGTCTCAAGTCAGAGCTCCAACAGGCAAGGTCCCCACAAGACTTTTCTGTCTTTCCTTGGGACTGGACCTAACCACCCCATAACAGACACCATTTTAATCCAGTCTGTGTTTAAAAAAATTATTTTGACACAAAAAGCTTTGAATTAACTAAACTTTGAGACAACTAATCTGTGAATTGACTTTTCCTGCCATGCTGATCAGTTGTGTTAAAGACAACTGAAGCATAAAGGAAAGATTATAGAAACCTGAAAGAAAAGCAATGGCAAATTCTACAGAAATGAGCAGTTATAAGCAGTTATCAAAATTGATTCTACTTATTTCTTTCTATAGCTTTCCATGTAATTGAAAATTATTCAAGTAGAACAGGTTCTATATAAAGACACCACCAAAATATGAACCGAAGCACATTTTGTTAACATAAACGTTATGTTTAAATAAACTCTGACCTCCTTCATTCTTCTTCAAGCCAAGAACCTCAAACAGTGTAAGTATAAACACTGCACAACCCCACTTTGACATATGCAAGAAAAAAAAACAACTTTACAAAATGGGCAGGAGCATTGTGCCAATAAGAACCTATAAGGATTAATTATGCATTAATAGTAGTAAAGCAATTTCTTTGCATTGCAAAGGTCTCTTGGTGACCTGCTATTCAGAAATACCACCTAAAATGTATCACTAAAGTGCTGGCACAATTCGCCCACTTCCCCAAAATGTGGGTTTTATCTGCGGTATTCACGAAATGAGATACTATCCCCCTGACCCCAAATCAAACTGACAGCATCGTTTATCTGTAATTATTATTATAAATTAGACAGGTTACATTGACTTTATCAGAAAGAAGTCCCATGTTCCAAGGTGCTACCTGCACCTTGTAAGGTGAGAAATGCCCTCCAAATCCCCCAGGATCCTTCAAGATCATTCCCAAGTGTTCTGGAAAGTTAAGCTATTAACTATTAGTTTGAGAGTCAGCTCACTCATATATTATGGGTTTTTTAACCTTTAGTCTAAGTGCCCTGACTTGTTTTTGTAAAATGTATGACAAAGCTCATTCAATCTGTTTCCACGGTTATTCTTAGGCAGCATTTTCACTCAGCATTGAGTATTTCCAAAGCCAAACCCAACCAAAATGCACATAAGCCCACGCAGACACACAACCCCCAAAACCCAGCCCCCAATATGGTAATCTATATTGCCTGTGTTCTGTGCTGCCTGCCTGGCCCCAAGTCATCAATAATGAATAGAAATGTACAGCTACAGCAGTAGCCTGTGTCATGGGCTTGTCAGGGATTTTTGAAAAGGAACAAAAACACAGGTTTGCCATTTGATTGTGTCTTCTGCAAGCGCAGGAAGGGCAAAGCAAAGCGGTATTTAAAAAGGGTAATGTGATTAACCCTTTTTATATGAATTGAACAGTTTCTTCAACCATACAGATTAGAAAATCATTTGCTTGCAATGCAATCAGTATTCTTCTAGGCCTGAGAACTCAACAATAATGTTGATTCTGAGCACAGGCAGGAGATGTTTTTTTCTATTTTAAGATAATGAATATATATTCAAGAGGAGTCAAATACCATAGTTTACATAGTGGGAGAAAGGATTTCTTTTTGTAGGAATCCAGCAAGTTCAGTATTAATTTTTTTTCTTGAAGAAGAAACTTAATGCATGCAAACACATATACACAGTCAGTGAAAGCAATGGCATTATTAAAAATTATGCAGATCCTCATAAAAGGGCTAGAAAACAGTCAGGGGAAAAGAAAAGGTGGTACTTCTATTTATTATTTTTTTTCAATGTTCCCAAATACAGACATTATGACTGTAGTCTTACAGGAGTGATTATCTCACATTTTACGAAAAGAACACACCAGCTGGTACACTACCAATCCACCCCCTGGGGAGGGTAGGTGGCAGACTACAAACTGTCTACAGGACACACACAAACTAAACTGAATGAAAACCCAGTTGTAAACCCAAACCTTTCTTGTTTTCTACATGTGCATAAATTCCAGAAAAAGTCCTGCCTTAATATATTTAATTAATAAAGTCATTAACTTCCACAGTAACTTCTAGAGTAGATGGGTAGATATTCTCCACTTTGGAAAACCCAACTGAAGATGCGCCCTTGTCTTCAAAAAACCTGGAACTAGAAAATGAGATAATTTATATAAGAAATAAAACTATATAAACATGAACTTCCAACTTGGCATCAAAAGCAAGACATCTCATTTCAAGTGATGTTGCCAGACCTTGCTGTCTAGAAGCCAGTAACAAATAAAAGCACATGGTTGAAACACAACTGAGGAAAATCTTCAGAAAGCAGCAATCAATAACACAATTTAACCAGCCTACTCTGTGTTCTGACCTAACGTTACCTTGTGATAACCATTTTTAATGGTTAGAGTGGGGCATTATAGTATTCAGCTGAGCTCAAGTGTGCATAAATCGCTGAATGTTCATGAGTTGAATATGTTATTAATGACTGTGAATGAGGAAAAAGGACCATAAACCACCTTTCTATGGCAGATAATAAAATAACTGCCTCAAAACCGTAAGTACACACTCCAGCACACTAAGGTTAAAATAACCCAAATCAACAGAAATGTGATTCTGTTTAAACTAACTGATTAAACTGAGATCATTTACTTACAAAAGAAACTTTATCCTATTTAAAGAATTCCAAAATTATTTCATAGCAAAAAAGTTGCTTCTCAATTCCAACTCCAAATATACTTCACCATGACTACACTGATTATCTTTCATTTTGCAAATTCTATACAGTCAGTAAAAAGTTCTTTTCCCCTATTGACATCTTTCTGTGGTTTTGCAGGTGCTCAGGTACCACTCCTCCAGCCTACTAACCAAACACAGGGTTAGCAGCAGAAAACTTCTGCCTTGTTTTAAATATCCCCACAGAGCAGACATGCTACTTAGCCCATCTTTTAATGTGCTGAATATGCACATCTGCAACAAGAAAATGCAGGGGTGGTTCTCATATGTGGTAGAATGGGCCAAAACCTCATTCTTCTTATCAATGCCATATGATTCTTGCAACATCTTGCAACTTTTTTTTTTTAATCCACCCGCTGCAAACGTTCTTTTTTGATGTGTTACTTACTAGATAGAGATTTCGCATTCAAGACAAAAGACCAGAGCATTTGCTCAATATCATGCTATTGCCCAAATCACAGTAGAAAGGAAAAAAATCCGCACACAGGCATCCTAAAGAATTGCTTAAAACACCCCAAAAAAACCCCCAAAACAAAACAAAAATAACAAATAGGAAAGAGAAAAAAAAAAAAAGGAGGAGGGCAGCAAACAAAACTTGGCTTTGTACTTCAATTTCCTGTATGAGTTGTGCTGCTCCAACTTGCTATCAGAAGGAGGCTGCTTTTCCCCTGTCTGATATGAATACTGGTTTTGTATATAAATCATCTGCCCCAAAATGTGGGTCTTTGATTCAGTAACATAACAGAATATTTCCAGAGGGGGAAAATTGTTTCTGAAAACAAAACAGTCCTGGTCTATCAGAGACTGTCTAGGCAGGGAAGGGAGCTGGTATGTGAGACTGGAACCAAAGGAAGAGAAAATATTTTCCTCACAGGCCCCACAACAAAGGATTTTTTTGATTTCAGCTCTTAATTGCTCAAATGGCAAGACAGTGTTAAGTTGGAAGGTGTTTCTATTTTACAGGAGACAAAACAAGAGAACAACTAAAAGATGTTATCCAAGAGTTCTACCTTCCTTGTCTTAGAGCAAGAGTCTTCAGTCTACTTTGTCCTTAGGGAACCACAGCTCCAGAGGTGGCTCCTTTGTGACTCCTTCGCAGGCTTTGCCTCAGCTCTTCCCAAAGAACCACCACTAAGGCTGGAAGTTCACACTATGGGATTAGACCATTTGTGCACTTAAATTTTAAAAAGCCTCAGTCTTCTGGGTCCAGAATAATTCTCATTCTACATGTAGAATATATTCATTTTAGAAGTGGAATTCTTTGTAATTACTCAGATGACATGCCACACACATTCACAGAGCCTCATTAGCTGAAGGGACAAAACATATCCCTAAGGCCTTTGGTTTACACTGAGGGTTTCTAGGACTTTCTAACAAACAAGAGTTTTGTTTGTGCCTATTTTGTGTGTCCAACGCCTCTCATAAACAATTACAGCTGGTGGGTGGCAGACAGGACTTCTCCACAGAAGCTGTAGAACAATTGAATTACCTGCTATCCATCCCTACCCTGAATATAGGAATTACAGAGACTAGCAGAACAAGATTTAACTCATCCTAAGATTAATAACTGACATGATTTTCAAAGCAGTTCTCAGATGCAGTTTGCCTCATTAATCTAACATAAATCAATTACATGCAACCTAATAATTAGCATTACACATCATTGCACTCTACCACTGTGAAAATCACAAAACCAACTCATCACCCAGCTCAATATTACATCTTAACAACTAGTAGTTACCCATTACAAGACAATTTCACTACCCATAACATGGAAGGGTTAAATAGCCTCATCTTGGTGTTAAATACTGGTTCTGCTCGAAACTGAGAAATATAGACCCTCCTGTCTGTCTAGGTGTGAAAAGTATGTTTCTTCTGAGAGCAGATCCTACCAGTTCTCTCACTATCAGTTTATTATCAGCCCTGTACATTTTAAGTGCAATTTCTATGTGAAAAAGACAGTTTCATTCCCCCCCCCCGAAGTTTTACTGCCTACTCTCACACAGGTGACAGAGTTAAAAAATAATTGTTTTGGCTATTTCCAATTACATAAAATTATATCATTTCTTTTCCAAAGCAGTTTCAGGCCATGCAAATGCACACAACACAGGTGTGCACAACACCCTAATGGGCAAATCAAGGCTCTCTTACTAACGGCCACAATGCCACCATCCCTCTCCTTTCTGGATCAGACAAAAAGGACATCTGTCTACCTCATACACAGAGCAAAAATAACCAACCTGTAGGCTAAAACTAATAATAACTTGGGATGGTCATTCCCAATTTGCAAGCTGTCTAAAGACATACTTTTTTTTTTAACCACACTGTTTTACTGAGAAGGTACATGACGTAAAGAGTTGAAAGAGTGCTTGCCAGATGCCTACTAGAGTTTTACATACACACACACACAAAAGATAAAACTGCTGAGTTATTTTTTATATATCTTATGTAAGAGGGGTTTTTAAATGTAAATATTGTACTTAAACTAGCATTTCTGGTTTGCCTACAATCAAAAGCCTCTAACATCACAAATCATGACAACAAGGTGGCCTAGCGACCTAGACAGACAGACACAGGAAGTTCAGTCAGTCAGTAATAAAAAGCTTTGGCTGTCTGGCTTCAGGGAGAAGAAAATTGCTTGGATGATCACTTCAGTACTCTACTAGGTGATGCACTATTTTATTCTTTCTGATAGCTGCAGTTTAAAGAACTCAAAACAGGAAAATATACATGTAAAGGCTGAGCAAAGATGTGGACTGAAGCTTTATTTTGTTTTGTTTCAGATCCACACTTTTGATAGAGCCTAGGGAGCCAGAGAGAGAAGAAAGCAAACTGTCCCCAGCGCCTGACAGTAACAAAAGTGAAAACAGCTGCTTAAGTTGCAAGCTACCTGCAGAGAGGCTCTAGGAGCAAGGGGCTCTGCTGGGGGGGGCAACAGCCTTTGCAGTGTTAGCAGGTGTCACTGCAGTGCATTGCCAGCAAAACAGAACATACTTATCATGCCACGGTCATAATTTAATTTCTTATTATGATTCACTAAAAATACTGTCATTCCACTCACCAGCAAATCTATATCTGAATTTATTCTGTGGTATATTTACAGTGTAGCTCATGATGGACCCAAACCTGACCTTGCTGCTGAGCATTTACAGCTCCTCCCAAAGAAAGCAGGCATTCTGCCTCTTGCAGGAAGGTTTATTTTAGAAAAGAAGTGTTGTCAGAGCTAAGGACTGCTTCTCCATCCTTCTTCACTCTTAATTACATCTAGACAGTAACAGCGCTAAACTCTATGCTAATGAGAAGCTTTAAATTCTTCTGCCAACATGACTGACTTTTCCCTTCCCTAGTCTTCTTGAGGCTCATTCCTTTCTGTTCTTTCCTTTCTTTTTCGCCTCTCCTCAAAATCTTTTCCAAAAAGATTAAAAGTATAATCCTTCAAGGAGCTGACTTCCAAGTGTACCTAACATTTAACACTATACCTGGCAGGGCACAGAGGCGCTCTGCATCTTTTATCATATATATGTTTTCTCAAGAACTCTTACTTAATGATGAGACCAAGAAACACTTTCTAACTCCATTACTACATTGAAAAAACTCCCAACTCCCAATATTAGCTAGCCTTCAGTCCCTCACAACTACTGGCAGCTCGCTCAGACAATTGGCAAATAAATCTGACTTGGTCATTTATCCAGCAAGCAGTGAGTATCAAGATGAACATTTTCAGATTTGATTCCAAATAATTGTTGTATTAAATACCTTAAGAGTACATTTCTCAGAAGTTGATGGCCCATCTACAGAATTCTAATTATTAGCAGCAATAACCATTCTGAATAAGTGACTATTCTCTTCCAAGGCTAATAGCATCTGCTTACATAAACGGGTATTTTTGGCACATTCTCAAGGTCTTCTTTCTTCTACCCTGCTGTCAGAACTCTAATCAGATATGCACAGTACCTAAGTGGTCCTGCATACTTCAGGTAATTAGCCTTTCCACTAATCAGAGAGCATCTCTCATTGCTGCAAACATACAAAACACTGTTCTTTAATCCTCAAGTTTCCTTTGCTCATTTCTTGAAGAACTGACTCAACACTAGTTACCTTGAACTGCTCTTTCAATGCACACCATTTAGAGCTTTTCAAATAAAATCATTTCTGAGTATTTTGCTGGAAGCTGAATTTAAAGACATGAATTATCGATGTTTCAGCTAAAATGCATCCCTGATCTTCCCCTCTTCTCTGAATAGTTAAGAAAATAAAAGCTCACAATGTTTCTCTGTGACCATCTTCACATGCCTTTCTACTAGAAAAATTGATCACCTTAGATAAAAACTAATTTACACCTGTGATTTATTAAGACAAGAAACTCATGTTTAGAAGGAAAAAGGCTGCAGTAAGTGTCTATGCTCTGACAAATGGCAAAAAATACAGCTGATTTAACAAATAAGTGCTCAATCAATGATGCACTGAGGCACATGACAAAGGGAAGTCAAAATCCATTACATTCAAGAACCTCCTTTAAATTCCACTTCAGTGCACTGACCCTGTTGCTCAATGCTAAAGACTTTACAAGGTTTTCGGAAACATTTAGAGAAGCTTTTGTTTTGGCATTCAGTCAGCTGCACCTCACAATTAACACTGCCAGACTTCTCTCTAATCAATTATTCATTAAGATTACTAGCATATCTTTTGAGCGCCTTAACTCCACATCAGAAGTGTGCGAGGGATGATACATCCATGTGTACTTTGCAGAATAAAAGGCAGACTCTAAGCAGGTTTTAACGTTAAATGAGAACAAGGCTAAAAGAAGCGAAATCAACACTTTTAGTCAAAGTTGAGCTTCAGGCGAGCTGCAGGCAGTGCACAGCGTGAGAGAATTTGGCTCCAGAAAGTGCCCATGTGTTGACAGCTGAATAAGAGTTTGAAGGCTTAATGGTAAGAAATGTTCCATCAGTGGTAATGTTACACTTTACTTACTCAGTTAACTACTCATATTCTCCAGCCCTGACAGCTGATGACACAAACCCCATTCGATTCAAGTTTTACCAGTTGCTATACAAACATGTTTATTGTGGTTCCCATGGCTAGTATTTTTTCCAGTCAAATTAAAAAAGCAGGAAATAATTTTCAGGAAATAACCATCAAAAACAATTGTGCTGAGAAACTAAGAATGCAAAACAATCTAAAAAGTTGCTCAAACTATACAAAATAACACAAATTAATTTGAGCCTACTTCTACAACTATATTATGTGCAAAATAAGCAATTATCTATTTATGTTATGGTAGAACCTACTCTATTAAACACAGTGTATTGGTGGGGAAGATATTTGATCCCTTAACATAATTTAAGCATATAGATTAGGAAGGCTTTGTATTTAAAGCCCATGAGAGCTCTAACTTGGGCTCTGAAGTTAGAAGGTGTAAATGGTTCTTCCCTCAGCATACAGAAAAAAACCCTATAATCACAGAATCTTTCAGTTTGGAAAAGACCTTCAAGATTGCACTGTCAAGTTGAACTTATGAAGTTTTCAGTCCTAGTTTGTAGCCACCTGTTTTACCTGGGTCAGAATGAACAGCCAGCTACAACTCAAAGATGAGCCTAGAGTTACCTACAATTTTTGCATTTTCTAAACATTACAGCATGAGTAATGTCAAAAAATAAAACAACAAAAAACCCCAAACAAATAAATCCCCCAAACCTAAAAAAAAAAAAACCACAAACCACCCAAAACCCAACCAAGCAACCCAACCCACAAAAAAAGGGAAATGCTTATAGCGCTACCAGAACAGAATTGAGCTTCTTGAATCTGAAGTAGTATTTGATAAAATCTCAATCTAAGTGTGACCAAGTCTGTAGCTGCCAAATAACATCAATAAAATGCCAGAGGTGCCTAATACTCCTCTATTCTGCATGCCCACCGCTGCTGCCATCTTGACTGAGAGCAGAAGCTCTGTGTTTACTTTCTACACATGGTGATAAACACTTGTCTCATGAAGTCATTTACCAAAGACTGGTGTCTCGGGTTTGAGACAAGTTTAGGAGGAAAACGTTTCAGCTAAACGCTTCCCCCACAGGAATGGGGCCCGGCACCTCCTCCCTGCACCACATCCGAACTTTTTGGATAACAGTGAAAGAAAAACAAACCTATTTATTTAACAACGCAAAACAAAGCAAAATGCCCACAGAACACAGGAAAGAACAAAGGACTTATTAAACCTGAGTGAACAGTCCGATGGGTTTTAGTGTCCTGTTTTTCTTGGGTGTAGCTTCCTCCCCACCGGGGGTCCTCCGGGGCCGAGCGACGTCCCTCAGGTGGCCTCTTAGAGGATTCTTGCCTGCTTCCTCTCGGAAGTTGTTTGATGTCTCGGACGAGAAAGCAAGTCGGGAAAAAACAGTCCAAAAAGAAGAACGAAGAAGGAGCAGTCCTCTCCCGCCGCTGCCTCTGCTGGAAGCCGGGAAGAATGGAAAAACCCCCCAGCAGTCTTCCCCCTCTGCGCTTCCAAAGCCTGACACCTGGGGGAGGGTTTTCAAAACAACCCGCGCCAGCACAGCTCCTCCCAGCTTCTTAAAGCTACAGAGCACATTGTCTGAGCATAAAGCAGATGATAGGGGATACAGGATTATCATAACATCACCCCACAACAACTGGATATATCATGTTCTAGAGCCTGATCTTACATAACAGAAACAATAAAAAAACCCCAACTCATCAGCAGTTGGAAGCAAGTCAAGCAATGCTTTTGAACATCTGCAACAGATTCAAGCACTTCAACGTTAAGTGAAATTATGCTCATCGTGACCACACCTTGCTCCTTAGATTATTGAATGGCTTAGATGCATAACTCCCACTAGCTGGAGTTTCTGAAGGTACTCTATTCACTAAGGACAGAGAGAAGTGCCTAGAAACATTTCAAACAAACAAAAACAGAATAAGGAGCTTGGAAGTGAAACTCCCATTGAAATAAAATTATGTACTTTGGAAAGTTTTACCTACCATGACTTTACAAAGCATACAAAAAGATAATGCATTCTTTAACAGACAACTGTATTCCTGAAATAATATTTCATGATCAGAGCAGCATTACTGTATCCAAGTCAGCAACAAAGAGATTTAAATTGTCCTTGGAAAAAGTCTATCAAAAGGTATGAATTCACTGTACAAAATAACAGCTTTAACATGTCTTTTATTCCTGTTATACTTCCAGTGATTTCATAGGATTTGGTTATTCAGATAATTGTTTCAAGCAGAAATAAAATAGTATGATATCTCTCAGCAAATAGACGGGTATTTCAACTGATGTACAGTCTAAATCCTTCAATGATTTCCTTTGCTATCCTGATTTGTTCTTTTTGTTCAGAGGTAGCACTTGCAAAAGATATCTCTGCTTTTCAAAGAGAAAATAATCATTTAGATTCATATGTAAATTCATGTTCCTTCATGGATCTTTACAGCAATGCATGACAGACTGTACAGTATTATCACTGAAAATAAAAGTATCGTAAAGGGGAAAAAAAAAGAGAACAAGACAGAAAAAAACCCCTAATAAAAGCATTACTAATTCTCTGTTTAGCATCAGAGTCCTGAACACAAACTACAGCTCTGCAATGTAAAGCAACCAACTGAGAGCCCTTTTGGACAGTTGGGTATCATGAATTTCTGCTGTAACACAGAGGTCTGTTTCAATGGTGAGTTTTGCAAATGCTCATTGTGGAGCTCCCCATCATTTGTAAAACAGATCAAACGGTCCCACTCAACACCCCCAACCCTGTTTATCACTGTGTACGTAACCCTGTCCTCAGGGTGTATATGAACAATGTTTAAAAGGCAGCAATATGCACAGCTGATCAGACCAGCAGCTGATCAGTATTTAATCACCAAATCCAATAAGGAAACAAATGAGGCAGAGCACAGGGGTGAAAACAAAGGTAGGTGGAAAACGTTAAATGAGCCACCAATTTATGGAAGATAAAAACACTCTCAGAAACAATTTCCAAAACAATTTTCTTTTTACACATTTAATAAACATTCTGTCAGAGTAAACGAAATCTCAGAAGCTGGAGGTTAAAAAAAAAAAAAAAATCAATTAAAATGAAGTCACAGGGAATGGTGGGGAATTGTTCCTGGCAGTTATTTGATATAGTATGGTTAATATTTCTAGTCAGGCAAATTAACAGTTTTGCTGCTGTAGACTTGCACTCACACAATACATAACCTCTGAGGGTTTGTTCTAAAAATTACAAAAATATATGCATAAATATTTTTATACAGCTACATTTGAGACGTACAGTAACAGTTATTTACTCTACAGACTCTAATACAAAGGAATTCTACACTGCTAAAACTAGCTGAGAAGAATGTCTGCATCTATAGAAAAAGTAAAAAAATACTCAATTCATTCCATGGGGTCCCATTTCACTTGTAAAAAATAATCTGAAAGCTCTTAAATAAAAGCCTATTTCTCTAGCCAAGTGTATCAATATATAAGCTTTGCTTTAATACCATTCTACTATATAATTTGTACTATATTGATTGAAGAAAATTCCAGCAAGGCAGTGTCTGTTTCTGTTTCTACAGGGAAACCACTGAGCTGAATAGCAAGGCTCATAAGGTTAAATCAGGATGCAACTTGTGTGTTGGTATCTTAAAATTATATAGGGCTAATGGGGAAAACAATGGGAGGTTTGCAGACACAGTATAAATATCACTTTTTCTCTTCATTAGCCTGTTAATGCATCTTGAATAACAACATAAATTTAGATTTTTACTTTTCATACCTTTTCATGTATAAAGTAATTTAAATTTGCAAGCAGAAGCTGTGTTTTCTTCCTATGCTTCAAGTAATTTTCTGTCTCTACTGTGCTGCCAAGTGTAGCCACAGAAAGAAGCTTCATTTAGCTTCCAGTTTATCTTGAGATTCTGCTTAGGAGAAGCTGCTGTTCCCTAGCTTCTGTAGCTCATGTTTGCATTAGAGATTTACCAACCTGGACTTCAGGTGCAGGAAGGGAGAGAGCAAGCAGCGTACCTTTATCACAGTGCTCTTAGCAAACACATTCCATTCCACATGGATAGTGAAAGTACAGACAGGCAACTTGATGCAACCTTGCCTTGTTCAGAGAAATGAAAAGGGAAAGAAACAGGAGTGTTTCACATGCAGAGTTCACAATCATTTATGTGTGACCTGTACAAGCTGAATAAGTTACTCTCAACTGTGATGGAACACCTGCCTGCAGACACCAGGAAGTGGAATACAGAGTACCTCTAGTTTATGTGTTTGGATACCTGTGTGAGTCAGCACGTAATGGGAGTTTCAGTCCTGCCCACTGCAGAAAAGAAGACTCCCCCTGTGCTGAACCTTGGGCCCCTGGGGCCACAGCTCTGCTCTGCTGCTTGGACAGCCCTTCATCCCAGCTCTCAAACTGACTGCATACATGGTAATTCTGGATCAAAACACTGTGCTGGTGTCATACTAGGGGCTTTGCCCATATCTCCTGAGCCTGGCACTCCCTATCAGTGACATTCTTCCCTTATCCTGCAAAGATCTCAGAATTACACAGAGGTTTGTAACACATAACTCAGAGCTAGCCAATGAAAAGCTTCCACACCTTCAGCCTTTCAAAGTCTAACAAAGTTCTGAAAATTGAGCTGACAATACACTGATATAAAGGAAATACATCAATAAAAACAGTTGTATTTGAATGAAAGAATGTGCAGACTAAACAAACTTTATGTTGGCCTGAGGCATTTCAGGTATGTCATCCTTTCCCTTCCACAGACCATACAAGATATTTATATGAGTCCTGTTAGCATGTACATGCTCAAAACAGGGAGCATAGATTGAAAGGATCAGCAATGGTTTTTTACAAGCACTGTGCTTAATTATATCTTACTTTTTTTAGTGACTATTGGATAAAAAAAAACCCCCAAAACAAAGCTATTATCTCAGCTTGCTCAGTGCCTCAGAAAGACTAAATGAGCATGAAACTGAAAAGTATCTCCCACCCCAACAACTGCATGAAGAATGTCAGAAGTAATGCAATTTTAAAAAGGAGCCACCTATTAAAACAAAACCATCTCTCAACCAGTTAACTTCGATTTAAAAGAGCAAAATAATTTAGCAGAGAACAATGCACACTTGCTAGCCTTTTATACTGTGTTAACAGGTGGCAGTGCATTTTTCTTTGATGTTTGTTGTGAAGCCAGATTCAAAGAGCCTGTTCAGTTATTCTTTGTTACATTCACACTCCCTTCTGCTATCAATAGCTACATTAAAAAACCAAAAGAAAACCTCCATTTTTTAACCTTATGAGAGAAACCTGTCAAATAGTGCACACAAGCATCATGTGACTTTTTTAAAAGTTATAATTGAAATTACATGCTTTCGAATGCTGACAGATACAGTTTTGCACAGAAGTTTTGTTTGCAAAATCATGATATACAGCTGAAATTATCAGAAGGGATGTATTCAAAGGAACAAATGGAAAAAGCAGAGTAAGGACAGCTTATATACAGAACACTTTGCGCAGATAGTTCCTGTCTGCACCTTATCCCAAGAGCCAAACTTTAGACCAACCTCCTGAGGTAAATGATCTCCTCAGTGAATGACAGTCCTAACCAAGCTGCAAACAAATGCAAGTTTGTCTGATGCCCATCTCTATTGAGCAATAGCTCGCCTTTATCCTACAGGTGGTAATTTTTATTTCCAAAGATTTGTACTCAAACCTGTTTTCCACTTGGTGTGTGAAACACTGAGATACCAATACTCTACTATTTCAATAAAATGCACCAAGCATTTAAGCTGGTAAGTATAGCCAACATGGAAAAATGGCAGAAACTTCCATTTAAATTTGTTTAAATCTAACTGAAGAACCCTCATTCCAGACATCTCTTTCCTTAAAACTATTCTCTTACAACTGGGTGAATGTGTAAGGGGTTGAAGAGAAAACAGGACAAACTCACAGAAGACAAACCTGTTGAATTTCATTACATATAGAGAAATTATAACCAGTTTAGGAAATACAGAGCTGGAGAGTGTGAGAACCTCAGGGAAAAGTGACATTATAAGAATAACCTGAACTTTAAATACAGTGTTCCTTAACTATATGCTCTTGGCCACTGATAGAGAAGGCATAGTCAGTCAGTTCCAGTATGGCAGATATTGTTTGCTGCAATATAGTTGCAGCCATCCATGCATAAATTTATTTTCATCGAAGGAATATATTCTTTGTTTCCCCTCAGACTCATAATACAACTAGGCAGCCACAGAATCTCTCCCTGTTGTTTTATTACCTACAGACTAGGAGAATTTCAGAAATTAAGAAGACAGATTAATTACACTGTACAATTTGATTAAGTCTTTGAAGAAAAATGGATCCAGCAGAAAGCTCCCTAATAGTCTGATAGATAGAACTGTGAAAGAACAGAGAGTTTAAAAAAATAGGACAAAAGGCCAGAGTGGCACAAAATCTCCCTTTCCATTGAACTTCTCACAATCTAGAAATAAACACTTCCATAGCACAAGCCTGAGTGAACACATCTGCAGCTACACCCTCCAGGACTGCTCAGTCAGTGTGTATTATTTGAGGGATTCCATCTCTTTTAACAATTAGGGACATGCTGCCTTGGCAGAGAGCACCTGCCTCTTGCACAGCCAAGAACCACAGTGGGCATGGAATGAACATTCCCAGGCTACAGAGGAAACAAAGCCTAACCCTGCACTGTGTCCTAATGAATCAGGATGTACTGTTGGTGGCTGAGGGATGTAAAATGTCCAGCCGTTAGGAGAATAGCCCCAAGCTCTTCCCAAATTATATGCTCCAGTATTACAGGCCTGCTAGCAAAACATATCAGAGTCTCCTGCAACATGATAGTTATTCTTTTGGACAAAGAGGAGAAGTAAAAATAAGTTATAGAACAAAATCTGATACTCAGTGGAATAATAAGGTGTTCAACGGGGAAAGGTTTTCAAGCACTGCAAAATTCTGCAGAATTTTAGATGGCCAGGACACAGGCACAATAAATGCAAATGCATTCACTCTCATAAAGTGTGGAAAACGTGGAAAAAGAAAATTCAGGAATATAAACATAACATCTTGTTCCAAGCGGCCTGAAAAGCTAACTATTCAGTTAACAAGTATATACAAGACAAAAACCATGAACTGGCATAAGTTTCGAACTCGGCATTGTGATTGAGACATGATAAAAAGTGCATTTTGAAACTGTATGACCATCAACAAAGAATTCTGTCATCTGTGTGTTTAAATTGTTTATCCCCATCCTGGGACATGTTTAGTCTCAAAATTAGGGAGAATAACTTGTTGGGCTGTTGTTTCTTTCTAAAAATCCAAACAGCCCCAAGTATATGAGTTATGGTATTAATTAGTTCTACATTAGGGCATCTGGATTAGATGAAATTCTGCAAATGGATGTATTTATCTTACTGGTATCAACACATTCCCATCCAAAACCAGGGTTTCACTTATCATATACTTGCAAGCCTTTGAAAGGAAAACTGTGAAGAGCTCTCTAGTAGCCATCTGTCCTTCTTATGCCAATACAATGCAGACAATTATAGCAGTATTCCTTTCAACCTCTTCAACAAAGTACATTAAAAAGGTTTGATCAAATCCTCTTTATGCAATATATGTCACATTCAGTGAATACAAACTGATGACCTTGCCCTTTGCCCTGGAAAACACTCTTTGTCTTTCCTCTGTGAAATGGCGTATTTGAACACAGTATTTTCTTAAATGTTGCCTTGACTGCATATGGAGAGAACACAGGCAGCTAAATGTTAATCAAACAAATGAATGAGGTTTCTTAAATGCTCTTCTTGTACACAATTATAACACTCTCTTATTCACCTCAAATCTTATCTATATAATGAAATGCCAGACAGGAATATTATCAACTATGTTAAAAAAAATGGCACAAGCTCAAATTATTTAACAGTACAGTAAAAACATAAATATTCCTTTTTGTACCAAAGCACCAACAGATTATCTTTAAAGGGAATACAATAAACTCCTTTTAAAAAAGCTTGAGCTCAAATTATGTTTAATAACTTCCATAGCTATGGACAATTCATTAGGCTGCTGTGACTGAAACAGGCTAAAGAGCACCTCTTCTTTTTGTTCAGTTTAGTATGCAAATGGTTGTCAAACTGCCAGAGTAGCTGGTTGCACTGATTTTTTTACACTGCCAGTTAATCAGTCTCCTATTTCATCTGTATGCAACCTTCATACACACATACAGGAGAAACAAAAACTGAAGAAACCCAAATAAGTGCTTACCTACAAATTATCAGGGAAGACTCAGCACTAGAACAGAGTTATTTACGTTATTTGTTTTACAATATCACTAAATGGTTAGATGATGACCCAAGGTGCAGTGAATTGTATGTATTTATCAGGCAGTCTCTTCCTCCAAAAGTTTATAACCTGGCTTATGAGACACACATTAAAAAATCCCAGAGGACAGAAAAGGAAGCCAAGAGACAGATAGATATATGATGGGATTTCTCTGGTTTTGTTGATGGCCCCTCCCCCTGCTTTTTTCTTAGTCTGGGTTTTTAATAAAAATCCCTAAAGAGTCATAGAAGTTGCAAGCGATGGTACAAAGTGAACAAGCACACCTAATCTTTTCATGCACTCCAGAACAGAATGGATTAAGTAGATATTTATGGAGAGAGTTCAAGGAATTGAGATAGAGCTTTGCAAAGGACACACCAAGAGCATTCAAAGCATTTAACATAGAATTATGTGCAACAGGCTGGCAAAGATGACGGATTAAAAGGAAGCATTAAATACAAAGTGTTATTTTTGTGCTGACTGCCATTGTTTGACCATCAGGAAGGCAAGACATGGCATTTGATAAAGCTGATAATAGAAGAAAAAACAAAGAACATGCCATCTGTGTCACATGTATGTCACAGTTCATATTAGTGACGAAAAATACAGAAAAGATTGTTCCTTCATTCACATTTTAGGGGATAAGAAGACCTGTCTGTCAATAAATAAGGACTGAAGATTCTCCCACTTTGCTTCATCAAGCAGCAGATAAGATAGAACAGAGGTCCTCTCTGGAGCAGTGTAGCCCACACTCAACTGATACATCAGTGGTACCCACAAAGGGCATTTCTCTTCTAATTTCTTACACAAAAAGCAGAAGAGTCTAGGCTCCATCTGATGTGGGTACCCTAGTAGCTTTTACTTTGGATTCTTTCTTGTAATATACACACCTTTCAGAAGCATTACTAAGTCTTAACTTTGCTATCAAACTGTATGACATATCTCATAGATATTCAAAAATGAAACTGGAAGCCCTTAAACAGCTGAAAAAGAAAGACAGTGTTGACAATATATTAAGTGCTACTTATACCTCCATTTGGTACTACATATATTTTATCTAAACTCTTGACTTTAGCATTTGAAAAGTAAGTGATTTCATGTAACTATCTTAAAAATATTTGCAGATGTTCCATTCAAGCAAAAGGGGTAGATTGTGCGTAATTTGTCCTTTTGTCATATTTGTCCTTTTGGAATATTTAGTGCAGGAAACGTTTGCGTATTTTTAGTTCAGTTGATTTTGTTGTTCTATGTTAAGATTGTATGTTGAGTGTTGATTCTAATGATGAATGCTTTTAATGGTGAATGTTACTGTTTTTAATGAAAGCAGTAACACTTCTTCAGCTGGAAGGACCTCCCTATTTATAAAAAGACAGAATATTGTGTACACGATTTGTTATTTGGACCAGGGAGGGAACCCAATAGAAGCATAAGAAGGACAATACCAGAAAGACTGTGTAAGAATAAGTGTATGAACGTACAGCATTTCCACTTTTCTAACTGTAAGAATGGAATAAAATATCATAGAATCATTTCATTTGGAAAAGACCTCTAAGGTCATCAAGCCCAACAACGAACCCAGCACTGCCAAGTCCACCACTTAACCTTCTCCCTCAGTGCCATAACTGCATGTCTGTTAAATGCCTCCAGGGATGGTGACTCCAGCACATCCCTGGCCAGCCTGTTCTAATATCCAACCACCCTTTCTGAGAGGAACTTTCTCCTAATATCCATCTAAAACTCCCCTGATGCAACTTGAGGCCATTTCTTCTCATCCTATTGCTTGTTACTTGGCAGAAGAGACTGACCCCCACCTGGCTATAACCTCCTTTCAGGTAGCTGTAGAGAGATAAGGTCGATAGGAGAACAATATGAAACAGGCTTGATTGTTTTTTTTCTGGCTATAGCTTGGAGCACTTCAATACTTGACGAGATAAACTTCAAAATACAGTACCAAAAAAACCCCAGAAGAACAATTCCACCAAAAAAAGCAACTGCTCCTTCTAATTCTTCTGTTTTGTAGCAAAATATTACTTAAAGAAACCTTGCACTTTGGCACTAGACCAATCCTTTCCATTGATTTTCATCAGGGCAGAATTCCACCTCTTAAGTTTACACAAGGCACAGCTTCACTTCAATCTTCTCTAGCAAAAATTGTCATCTTTAGCCTCCTCTCCTATGGCCACAGTTAACCATCTTCTCTTCCTCAGTCACACATGAGACCATTTCTAACATGGATCACAGAAATGATCAAGTGGGGGAAATAAGCCCCTCATTTTTTCTTTTCTAAAACTCAGCTCATTTCACTGTTCTGGTCTGAAACACAGCCCAAGAAACAAACGTGTTGGCACCTTTTCTTTGCAGCATGAGAGGAGCAGAAAGCAGAGTTGACACCTCTTAAACTGACTTCGTCACCACAGAAGTCTATGAGGAATTGCACCTCAGATTAAAAAAGAGAGAAAAAGAAGAAAAAATATCCCATTTTGCTGGATCACACTTTCCTTTTGAAAGTGCTGTAAAAAAGCCTTCAAAAGTGTCTGTAAAAAAACCCTGACTGTTGCTGAACAAGAACATTTGTCATTCTGAGCACCTTGCTACTGTCTACCAAAAGAACCCTCAGAGCCAAGTTAACTTGAAGAGCAACAATAATCACATTTAGGAAAATAAACCTTATATTTGAAATATGTAGTATAATCCCCCACAACAGCAGCATTTAAAGCACATTTCTTGCTCTAAGCAGCAGAGCAAACAAAGGAAGAAGTTTAGTGATCTTCAAGGTGGCCAGGCATCAGCAGTGAACTGTGACCCACTGGGACATCCTCACCGAAACACACAAAACTGCCAAATGTCCATTTGGAGCTATGTTAGAACCCATTCTCCTGCCACATTTTTTTTTCTCCGAACAAGGTTAGTGCCAAACTCATAACATTTCTTTTAAAAGGTCAAGTTTGCTTTTTGACTTGCTTGATGCTTTTTCACTTTTGTAGTTCCACTCACCTAAACGACCTATAGAAATCAAGGCATGTCTAATGATCCCAAGTTGATCTTCATTATTCTTGTCTGACTATCCAAAGCATTCCATGAAATACCCCACTCCCACCCACTTCATCACTGTTCAGGGCCCTACAAAATAACACACACACACACACACACCAGCAAGCCTCCTGCAGGACCCCAGAGAAAGAACTTACTGTGGCGTGCACCATAAAAACCAACAATATCTGACTTAACCATCTCCAGTTATACTGAGAAGCAAAGGATAGACCCTCAAACCTGCTCAGCAACTTAATTCCTGAAAAGGCTACCACATTTTTATTAGACAAAACCAAATTTTTATCCCTCCAGTTAGAGGGAAAAGCTTGACAGCTCCCTAAAGAAGACATTAGACATCCAAGATGCCACTTCCAGCTGGTAAATTCACTAACTTCACTTATAGACTTACTTCAAAGTGTTTCTTTCTGGTCACACAGAAAATCCCTGCCTACTTTTCACACTCAGTTTTACCTTTTGAGACATACTTTCAGTGTTTCTTAAGAAGAAAAACACCTATTAATCAAGGGAAAAAGTAATTTAAGCATATAAGCTTCAAAAGTATATTTTCTCCCAAATACTATGTAGTCATATACAATAATTCTCCTAGTGGTTCTGTAGTCCTTGGGATACACTTTTTTGCCTGTCCATTAGGGATGACAACAAAGAGAGCTTCCATTCACGATCCACTGCTACACTGACCTCCACCACTGCCTTCTGCCAACACAGCCAGAAACCTCCCCATGCTACAGAAGGCTGACACCATGCGAATGGTGTGGCCACAGAGTAAAAAAGACACACCAGGGTGACTCCTCTCCAATACAACACCATATTTTCCACTAACTGCAGCATAGACTTTGAATTGTACAGACGTGGAAGGCTTGGGAAGAGAATACTGGAAATGAAGAGACATGGGGTGGGAGCTGAAATTGTCACTCCATTTGTGTCACTTTAACAGTCTTAGGAACCAGTCAATTTTGAAGGGGCTGGTTCTTTTTAAAGCAAGAGAAGGCAAACAATGCCAAAAAATAAGCCCAGTGAGACAAGAAGGCAGGAAAAATGGCTTGGCACAAATGCAAGACTCACAGTAACAGTGACAGAAGAACAAAGGAACTGGAGTCTGTAATTTTACCAGGGATAACCCTCTTGTTGCATAAGGTTTGTGAAAAATAAACTCATTTTCTGAAGGCCATGATTTTTGGCTTTCCTGACAAATGGTTCCTGCTAAAGGTAATTAGAAAATTAAAGCTTCAACTCATCACTAGATAAGCAGGAGAGAGATGGGGAGATGAGATAGACTAAAAATAACCAGCATAGAGAAGAGGTCAGCGAAGCTGGGGACAAAATCCTTGTTATCTCAGGCTGCATTCCCACTTCTGAAACCAGTGGCTAAGCTTGCTTGCTATTCAGAAACTCAGTAGTCCATTTCTGTCCCTTTGCTATTTTTGTGAGGTTCTTGTAATTTCAACTAATTGTGAGTTTTACCAAGAAACAGAAAGTGGGAGATGTCACTTTTTACAGACAGCTCTTGCAATGCTGTGCCTCCCAACACTTTCCCTTGTATGTGCCATTTTCCCTGGCACCTGTATTGTGTACAGTTGTTCTTTGGACTAAGATCCTGGTTCCATGGCCCAGGTTGCCGCTACTCAAAAGGATCAAGCATAGCCTAGTGTCCAAGTTTGTAACTGAGATGCCTTCTGTGAGGATGCAAAACTACATGTAGATCAGTCTACACTCATGGGTAGAGAGGCCTGTGGGATTCAGAGATTGGATCCAGCCATGGCAGGCTGGTATCTACCTGTGGTGATTGCAACCTAGACCTGTTCCATCTCAGTCCTAGGCACAGCACAACCAGCCATACAGCAAAAGACAAGGCATGCCATGTGCCAGCCACACAAATATTTGTGAACCGATGCCATCACACAGGGATGTGTGTCTTCAGCTAAGTGCTGTCTTCAGCTACAAACAAGTTCCAGAAGTTGCCGTTCTCTTTTCTATCTAACCTTTTAGTCCTATTCCCACATACTCTGATAACACCTTCTCACTAAGACAGCTGTATGATAAACTAGACTACTGTCATGGTCAGGATTTAAAAACAGAAAAAAAGCACAAAAAAGCCATGCAAACATGGAAAGGCTGATTTTAATACTCAGACCAGGTCTGTCTTCCAGCCCAGTCACACTGCTAGTTGCATTACAACAACTCTCCTTTTGCTTCCCTGGAATTACGAGAAGGCTTCACTTCCCATATCAAAACAAGACTGCCAGCAGCAGAAGCCCAAGCAAAGAAAGATATCCTTAAACCTAAGTAAAAAAACAACTAGCAAGTGAAAGGGTAAAAAAAAAAAAAAAAATCTTTAAACTGTCTCTTCTGCACAAGTGTTAAACTGATCTTTCAATTATTGATGTCTCGCTATCTCACTTTCTCAAGTGGCCACTAAACTGGAAGCTGCCCAAATCTTTATTTGTATTTCAAGACAACAGTCAATGAGAAGTCTCATAGCCTTACTTAAAAATAGTGAGCAGGCTCTTTGCAAAGCAACCTTGCAATCTGGGACCACAAGTGGAATCTCTGTTTTTCACAATAGTTTAACCTAATTGAAATCTGGAAAAAAGATAAAACTTATTCCTTTTTAAAATCGACAGCCTCATATTAAAATGCCATTTACACCAGTATATTAAGAGAAAAATGAAGCTTTTGTAAATGGGCCTGTTTAACATGGCAGTGAAATATTCAGAGTGAAGTAGTTTTATCTTGTTATATTAAACAAATGCAATTTGTAAAACATCACTCCAAATATTAAATTGCTATGAAAAAGAACACGTGAATGTGCGTATTTGAATTCAGAAATGAAAAAGACTGAAAAATTATATCTGCTGAAGTGAAATTAACTGAACAAAAATTCTCTGTGGCAATACTTTAGCAGTTCACCAGTCAGTCTATCAGTTTTGAAGGCTGGAGGGAGGAAGGAGAGATATTGCATAATGTGAAAATAAAAGTCTTCTCTTATAAAAGTCAATACATCATCTTAAGTTAGAAAAAAATGTGTCCCTAAACATCCGTAACTACAATCAGTAATTGTCATTAAAAGCTCTCATTATATAGAATAGGTGTAATTAGAGCATCTTGCCCGCACAGGGTGCAGCACACAGAGAATGCTGGAAGGATTCATAAATTAGTGCCAAATCAGTCTCATTCCCAGCCACCACACAATCTGCTGTAAAACAGAAAAATTGTATTTACACACATTAAGGCAAAGCCCACTGGCCTCTACAAAATTAGCCTAAACACGAAATGCAGTTATTTGAGGGACTCCCTATTTCATTATGTTTCTTAGGAATAAAGGGATAAAGTTTGCCATCAATAACGCTGAACATATCTGCTGAACCCCGCAGATTCCAGGGCATTAATAATTTAAACTCTTATGGGAATTTTGTCATGGTGGAGATAGGAGTTGTCTGCAAACGGAGCTCAGGGGATGTTCAATATGATCTATTCTAGTATACACACACAATTGCTACATTTATCATGATGCAGAGGAAAATGATTCCTTCTTAAGGACTTCAGGAATGTTTCTTCTGTAATTTACACAACAAAAACTCTGAGCATTTCTAATAAAAAAACAATCCCAGGTTCTATAAAGATATTATTGGAAGAATTACACTGAAAGGCTTCTTGTCTCCTCCTCCCTATTACTTGTGCATGTGAAGTGATGTTTTGAACACATTACAAAATTTGATGGCAAGTCAGCAATCCAGCTCCTTAGAGTAGTGTCATCTATGCAAGATGCTACTGCAAGTACAGATAGTGTATGAGATAATGGCCCAAGCAGATAAAGCTGTATGACTGACTCAAATATTTCTGCTGGTGCAAATCTAACAACTCTCCATATAACACAGTCAGTTATGAGCACAGCTGGGTGGCAGTGCAAAAATCCGCATTCATACATGTCAATGGAAAGCACAGAAAGAACACATCCTTTTGAAATGCTCGTGGTATTTTGTAATACAGAGTAAATTCAGGCATTTCTGCAGTAGTTAATCTAAGGTAACTCTAGGTATGGACACATTCACACCATAACAACAGTATTTGTGTTCCAATATAGCACAGCCATTTGTCACACTTATTCTAGAATGAAAGTAAGGTTAAACAGATTTTGTAACAATTAGACAAGAAACTCCTTCGTTTTTATAACCAAGCCCTAATTGTTAGACTACAATTTGCAGAAAAAACTTCAAAAACATTTCCGTCCACATGCTTTTAATGTGCTCACATTGTACCTTCACTAGGCCAGGCATGCACAACCTGATGTGCACCACAGTTCCTGAGTGGCAGGACAAATGCTCCCCTATAAAGCTCAGACACTACGGAGGCTAGTGCAGGAAAACATCAGGAAAATAGCTCAAAATTATTCCTTAATTTGCTAAATTTGTTATATTTTCATTGAAATAGTATGAAGATATAGGTGATCAGAAAGAATCTTAATGGCACAAGGAATGCCTCAGCATCTTAGTCTAGCTGATTAGATTTTCACCATGATTTAAGACATTCCCTGTAAAACCTGGAGGGCAGCATCCAAATTCTCTACAAGATTATTGCCTGATTGCCCATGAAAACTGAACTCTGAGTTCAGTTCAAAAATTTTATCATGTAATGTCATAAACCAATTATTTTTCTATTGGGATATTTGTAAACAGAATCAGTCTGGAAAATGTAATTCCAAAGCTTTTCACTGTAGCAGCTTTTACTTGATGTTAACACCCTGAAGAGCTATGTTCCCATCTCAGCATAAACAAGTCATGCTAGTGCTGGCTCTCAAATGATTATTTGGACGAGGCCTCCCATATTTCTAATGGAAAGAAGAAAGCACGGGAGTGAGAACAACAGAATATGCAGAGGACATGTGGCAACGATGCAGAGGGAATAAATCTGCAGGACAGTTGAGATGCATGCACCTTCCTGCTGAAACAGGAGCCCCCAGGCAAGGGCTGCCTCAGGACAACCCCAGTCCAACCTGAGCCAGAACTTGCTGTTCTTCCTTCTGCATGGAAGCCAGCACAATTCAGGCCCTCCCCAGAGACCTGCCCATCCTCTCTTGCTTATCCAATGCATCAGCTTAATTTAGACCTCCTGCTCTCCAGGGCTCTCCTGTACCAAAATCCTGCTCTGTCACAAACCTCTTTTTAATCTGCTTGGACATTTCAGTGCTTGACCGAACTCTGATGTCTGATGGATCACTCCCTTACTAGTTCTCCAAAGAGAAAGAAACTTCTTACTCTGAAAGGGCTTTAAGAAATCCATGCCCCAAGTACATTACCAAAATATTAACTGGACAGCCTAGGGGCAGTAAGTATCCAGCAGAAAAACATACACCTGTGAGTCTCCATGTATATCTCAGTATTCCAGGGTGTTTGAACAGCTTTATGAAACAGATTGACAAGATCATAGTGTTTTTTCTATCAGCCATGGTCCTTTACTGCTCCTAGAGGAAAGCAGAGTAATTATTTGGAAGGGGCTATAGAGGGTTTTTAACTGCTTATAAAATAATACCAACAGCAAATAAAACAAATTACACCTCCTCCTATATATTACAGACTCTATAGTTTTCTGTGCATTATTTGATAACACTGGCTTGGGATGTTCTCAATACAAGTTCAGCTGGCACTGGACTGTGCAGTTGTCTGAATTAGCATAACAATTTTAATCCCAAGAGTTAAGAGAAATCAGATTGAAAAATAAAAAAGGAGCCAGCATAATGCTTTGTAAGCATTTATGGTGCAATAATTATGCCACAGCTTGATGTAGTAGGACTCTCATAATATATTTTTCCTAATGTCTTTGGAGTGACATATTCCATTTTGACAGACTTTTATGAATGAGGGGAGGAACAGCCCTCCACTAACTCTGCTTCAGGGTAAGCAAACTGAGATGATAGTAATGATGAAATTCTGTTTTAGTTTTCTGACTTGAATACATATACACAGTGATTGGATTTTGAAACTGCAAGACAAAATGGTAAATGGGTCAGCTTTGCTGGGAAGTCCACACTGTAATTAGGAAGGGAGGGGGGAAGAGGAAAAAAAAAAGCATGCAGCAAAACCATACTTACACTTTTATTAACTGAGTGACTGAACCAGGCAGTAAGGCAGTACTCTATAAATATTAGGCTTCATCTAGATTTTATTATTTTGCAAGCTGTTTGTGTTACAGTGATGCTCTTAGCTTGTATTTTAACTGCCTACTAAAAATATGAAAAGCAATAGTAATAAATATATTTTATACATGAGTTCATGTAACAGTTCTTTGTTGGGGACACTACAGTCTATAAAATGAATCTGTAATCTCTTGCTCTGTGTTAATTGGCCTGCAAAGCAAGGAAGATGGATAGAAGTTGTTTCTCAAAGTCAATGACCACAAAAACCTTACCATAATGCTATACACAAGTTAAGGCTACAGTAAAATTGACACTGTTATTTTGCTAAATGCTTCACTGTTGTGCCTTATCTGTGTTACAAATGCACCAAGTGGCCTTTCTGGGGACTGTATACAACTTCATATGATTTAGCACTCACTGTAGGGAACTCAATTCAGTAGCACAGGGAAAGATACAATGATCATCGCTGAAGGAATAAAAGCATGTGTCTCTAAGCACCAGTTGCCAGAAATAGGGAACTAAGCTACGTCTAGGTGCCTATGGACAACAGTGCAACAACCTCTAGGATTTTTTTGTCCTTATGGAGAAAAAGAAAAAGTAGATGCATGTAAAACACTTCAAAAAATTTGTAGCCTTTTCAAATTTTAAGACTGGTTTGCCAGCTGCATGCTATTTCCCAGGATGGGCTGGACAGACACTTGAATATCTGTCCCCCTTATTACAACCAAGCTTTCACAACAATATACAGAATATTTACAGACCATGGACTAGTTTGCCCAGCCAGAGCAGAACTGCTGCCAATACAAATACCAAGCCCTATGAGTTGATGGACAAAACAGTACTGTATATATATTTAAAAAAAAAAAAAAAAAAGTTAAAAAACCCCAAAACAAACAAACAAAAAAAACCCAAAAAACCAAAAAGGTAGTTCTTACATGACAGCATACTTTTAGAACCAGCGGATCAAGGGACTTCTTAAGAAATAAATCCTGCAAATGCTATCCTTCCCTCCCAATCATTCTAGGTGATGAAGGACAGCACCAGGCCCCTGTTACTGTATCCCCTGCTAGCCAGATGTTGGGCTATTGTGGGGTCCTGCCACACTCTTCTAACAGCGGTCCAGAGTGAGAACAACATTGACTGTCTCTCCTGCTGAGCAGGGGCCTCAGCACTGCTCCTCACTTTAAGAGACTCTGTCTTCCAATCCACTTCCAGTTTTAATTTGTCCAAGAATTAGACCTCCTACAGATTGATTACTAGCTCCAGGCACCTGATAATTCATGACAAAATTAAATTCACAGTCTAGTACAGTTTATTAGCAGGTTACTGAGCTGTTGGAAGAAAACACCGTCACTCCTTTCCCAGTGCCTTCCTCCCATGCTTCACACCACCCACCCAATAAGGCACCTGTACATCGTGAAGCATAATATGTACATAAAGCCTGTGAAGTCCAAAAAAGACTGATTATTAACATCTGCAAATTAACACCTTCTGTCACTTCGTGCTGAAGGACCAGATTCAGATTTCCCAGTGTCTGCAGATTTGTACAGCAACACTCCCAACATTCAGACTCCTTCCTTTACAGAAATTGCATTTACTCACAATTGTGTATTTGAACTGCATGTTTCTGTAAAACATCTAACTGGCAAATAAACCTACACTGTGGATTTATCTACCTGCATTACGAATTCTCTTTCCACATCAAAACTCACACAAAGAAGCAAATTCTGACAGCTGCTCATCACATAATATTAAAAAGATTACACAGGGAAAAAATGAATCATAAATGCACAAGGACCTTCTCCCTAACTGCTGCACTCTCACACAATAAAATTAATAATTTAACTATCTGAAACTTCACATGTGCAGGGCACTGCAAGTAGACCAGTGGCATTTTCACTTCAAATTTATATAGTCTTTAGTCAGTATACTTAATCTGCATTTCTAACACCTGCTTCAGTCAGCTGTGAAGTGCAATGTTATCTATAAAATTTCTTTCATCTTTGTACTGTCCATCTAACAAAAAAATTTTATGCTGGTGGATAATTATTTGACTTTTAAAAGGATATGAAACTTTTCACACGTTTTTTGATCACTGCTTGAAAGACATGCTCATATATTTGACATTCCATTTTATTAAAAGGTTCTAGCTTTTTAAAAACCCTGGCTTTCCCATTATTCATGTTATCTAATCCTATGTAATATAGTGCTCCTTCAAATAGTTAACATTTGTTTTCCACACAGTAGTGAAAATGTGGTTAAGAAACTAGACCACAATTAAGCTACAAGGCATGACAAGGTATGTGTTTTCAGTGCTTGCCTCAAATGCACCAGGAAGAAGAAGCCAGAATAACTTTCCCACCCAGGGGAGCATCAGTGCTGGCACCTGTATCTCCCACTGTACAAGGTGATGTGGAAAGAGTGTGCAGAAGGGGTGAAACCACTTGCAGCTTTCATCCAGTGGATTTATGTCAGGCAAAAAGCTGCTCCCAGTCATGTACAGTAACAGTCAAGTTAACCAGTAGAAGAATAAAGATATCCAAGGAAAGTGTCCCATGCTGAGCTTTCAATGCACTGGTTGAAAGACAGAAGATAATATGAACAACCCATCTCCATATATTAACATACAAAATTTTCTATTTGACATGGTGACCGAATTTAGATACAAGTAAAAATATTCTTTTTATTGGAAAGTAAATGATAGCAAGTTTTCAAACATTTCACCCTTTGCACAGCATACTGACTTTGTCAGTAAAAGTTAGATAAAGTTAGATGTTCATCTAGTCTGATGTTCCACCAGCTCTCAGGGAAAAGACATCATACAAACATCCTTGCAGCAAGTTACACTGGAGTGACCAAGAAAGTACCATCAGAAAATACTGTAGAAAAAGAATTTTTTCATACAATCTTTTTTAGGAAGTAGAAACAACAAATAAACAATTTACCTATCATTGCAGGAAAGTAATCAGGAGTAGGTGGGTAGAGAATTGGAATGAAGGTGGAAGAAATAAGATGTTGGGAGGTGCATTTGCTCACGAGTCATGCCAGAAAGGTGATAAACTGTTTAAGCAAGCCTGAGCCTCAAAGAATTACCTCCAAGATGGTTTGGGTTTTGCACAGGCTGTGTTTTGGAGTGGTTTTTTTTTTTGTTGGACATAGTTGCTTACTTTTTGTTTTTACATGAAGTTAAAATGAAAACTCTGTATCACAGACAGAACAGTGTTAAAAGAAGTCAAGTAACAACAGATCATAAACTAAAACAGTTCCCTCCCTCCTTCACAATCACTGGTCTTTTCAAATATGTGCCATTAAGGATGAAAGCTGAAGATTGTTTTGATACCTGGAAAGAAGATAAGGCAAAATGATAATGAAGGGAGCCTCTCTGCAACAACGGAAGTACCGTTATTAAAAAAAAGAATTCATTAACTACTCTTGGCTTGAAAGATCATTATGGTTTCCCAAAACTGACTTTTAAAAAGACAGCAATAAATAACAAACACAAATTTCCAAAGGAAGCTCCAGTTTTATAACCATGCCTTACTTGCTAGTTGAGCTAAAGACTTTGTGAGAGCATTTGACCTAACCTCTGGCACCTTCACTAAGACAGTATTTGTCACCCTGACAGCAAGAGGAATGATTTCCAGCCCCTCAACTTATAGTAATAATGACATCCCTCTTGTTTTTACCCCTAGAGACTGAGGACTGCCGAGTTTTGAACAGGCACTGTTCGATCAGATAGAGAAGAACCACAGGAAAAAAATCCAGGCAGAGATTTAACCTGTTCTGGGCCAAAAATCACAAAGCTTAATAAACTAATGTATTTAGGATACTTTTCCTCCCCTAAAGAGGCAACTTAAGGTAGAAGAAAGTTTGTATAGAACAGTGCAGTACTAGTACTGCTGTTTGTACTACATGCCAGAACTCACCTCTTGCTAGCTACTGAATCCACATTTGGTGGTCTGAGAAGGAAAAGAGCTCCATGCTCCCTGATGGATTAGTGTAGGTGACTTCTCAGCACACCAGTTTGTATTTTACAGCACACATACACAGATGCTGGGTGAAACAACTCCTTGCAGCAGCACTTGTTCAAAGTGCTAATCAAGCACAAGACAGGGGCTTAAATATCCTTATTCCCAAGGAAGGGATGATTTCCCTCCACTCCCTCTCACCCCACACACACTTTCCTTATGCAGGTGACTACAAGCTGCAGTACAGAGGAAAGAACATTGCTCCATTTCAATCAGAAGCTAAAACTTTGGGGGAGAACATTAACAGCAGATTCTAAAAACATTTTCATTTCCTTTTGATGAATTTTTTAAAAGTGAGCGAGAAAATTACATATTTTGTGCATTTCCAGATCTGTCTGCAGGGAACATTTACCCTTAAATCAGGCCAAATGACTACATGTTTGTGTACAACCACAGCCCTAGAGGAATGCAGAGGAATGCTTCTTCTAGTATTAAAAGATACTACAGAGAGGGCAAAATAAAAACCAAATTGTCTTTCACAGTGCCTCCCTTCTCAATTTCTCCTTCATGCACCAACCTACCTAACATAAAGAACCAATAAATTCAAACACTTGGTTCCCACAGAAACAATTAAATTATTGCAAGAATTTTAAATCTCTTGCTCTACAAATAAACTGTTCACAGTTTTGTAGTGTACATTTTCACCTTTCTTTAAAAAAGCCCACATATATTCCTCCAAGTATTTGGCAGAAACAAAGAAAGCAGCTTTTTAATGCAAACACTTTTAAAACTGATTTTAACCGGTATGACAACATTTCATGATACAAAGTTCAGTGATTTAACTAGAAGTAAGACACCTTGATCTTACTTTATAATAGAATGGGTGATATTTCTCCCTGTTAATTTGTTCCAAAACAAAGAGAGTCAAAAGACAGGAAATCTCTGTATAACAGACAAGAAAACATCACAAACTAGAACCAGGACCTTTCAATATTATGATCTGCACATAAGTTTCACCCTGGAACAATTGTTGTTGTTTTGGTTTTTTTTCATCCAAGTCCTGACCATTAACAATAGTAAGTAAAATCAGAAAAAAAGTAGCAAGTATATTTTTTTTCACAAAAATGCTCTATTTTCACACTAGAGAGGATGATGATGTATCTTACTAATTATGACACAAGTAATCTTAGGCAAACTGATTTTATGCTAAAATTGTGTATCAGCATAGATGTGATTTACATACTAATCCAACAAATCACCTGGTTATATAATATTAAACACATATCTTTCCTTCCCTAGATATTCTTCAAATGATAGTTACCAAAGACAGACACCCTTTTGATTCTGCAATTCATTAGCTTTCACTTAAAATAGAATCAAATTTTCTATAAATTTCCAGTATTCAGTCTTCATTAACAACACCACATCACAGTCACAGAGGCATTTTCATTTCCAGTTTCCCCACACTATGTAATCAGAAGAAAGATGCCAGGTCACAAAATTTAAGGTACTTTTAATGTCCAGTCTTGGCTCCAGAAACTTCACTCCCTTCTACTTTACAATTCCTAAGTGACAATTGGACTGGAAGAATAAAGATGCTTCAACTCTCACCCTATCTTTCTGAAGTGCAACGAACACCCTGAATTCTGCCTCTGAATTTTATCCAGCAACATCCACTTTTGCTGCTTGTTTTACTAACTCATGAAGTGCTACTAGCACATATATCCCCAGCTCTCTCTTTTCCTAAAAGGCTGTTAAACCATGGAAACAGTAATGATGGGGACAGGATTCATCATGCTGCCTCAAAAGCCACCACCAAGTACCACACCAAGCAAGAGCACTAGATGTGGTTGCTGACCAAAAAAAGTAGATGCAAGAAAAAAAATCCTACCTGTTTGCTATCATATGAAGAAGTGGAAAAAGCAGAATAACCAAATATATTTACCTTCAGAAAGGTAGTAGCTAATTATTTTTTGGTTGCAAAGATAATACAACGAGATATATTTAATGGCCTACTTATTGCTATCTTTAAACAAACTTTTTTTTGCAGAACTGACTGCTTGAGTCCCATAAGACCAAGCAAGAAGAATTAAATGATCAGTAGCAAAAGCTAATGGGAAAACTAAGAGAGCCCTGAGACCAGCTACAAGCCCACATAATTTATACACATTTGACAGTTAATGGTTTCAATATTTTGTTATTATGTAGATTTCAAGGCATTTTTCTCTTGGCCACTGTAAAAAAAATACAGGGACTAATCATTGGCCTTCTAGAGGACACTTTTTTGAGACCCTGACAGCACATTTTCCTTCCTCATGGATACAGTTACCTAACCTCCTTCTCTGTAACATTTCAAAGATAACCACCAGCAGTGCTATTATTTGTTAACTGGTTCTCTGTGCTGGCCAGCTCTGCAAATCCCTACTGACTTAATTGGTCTTTCAGATCAACTGTGTCATAAGCGACACCACACTGTGGGTGTTAAAATACTCAGATTTCCAGTTATCCCTCTCTCCGATTTCTCTCAATCCCTTGGGAGTAAGATCCCATTTACTTCTTTTTGAGGCACCTCTACACTTACTATTTTTTTTTTTAAAGGGTTCATTAGTCATACACAGGCAGGGTTTTTTTTTTTTTAATAATTATTTAGTAAAAAATTCTACATCTCATTCTATCTGATGTCCACTCTATCAGTTTGGATTTCGGAGGGAGAGAGAAGATCAATGAAGGAATACTGGGATGGGTGCACCCACCTAGAAATCCCTCAAAATAATCATGTGTGTCAGGGCTCTTTTTTTAAGCCTGCGCTAAAGGGTTTCTTTCACAGTGAGCTTCATTATTCTGTCTTGCTTGTACCAAAATAGTACAAACTAACTCAAATTTAGCTATTAAACTGAGCATGCTCTAAACTGCAAGCTCAAGTAGACGGTAGGAGTGAAGGCCCACACGCTTTGAAATGTTACTTGGCAAACCAGGAAACAGCCACTGATGCCTAAGCTTATGTTGAGATTTCAGCTCGAGCTAGAAATCAAAATGAGGATGTTCAATAATGATGGGAGGTCTGAGCACTGGCCACAAAATAAAAAAAAGTTACAGTGAGGTATCATAAGTGGCTCCCAAGACTATTTAAATTCCATAGAATATGAACTCGTCCTGCCAGGTTCATAATATCTGGCCCACACACTTGCTGCTGCCCAGATCTGCCATTGCCTTCCAGTCATGAAAAAAACAATCCTTCCAGGATGAGGTGGCATCCCAAGTGGCTGATTAACAGGGAGAACTTGCTCATGACTTTGAGAACTACCCCAATCCAACCTGGAGCACAGAGCAGCAGCACCACTGTACTGTTCCACAGAGGAAGAGGAGGCCCCTTCCAAGAGTGCCGTGGCTCACTTTGAAAGCAGCTCCACTTTGAAATTAAACAAGACTGAATCTAGAATTCAGCACCTGTTGTGAACAGACTTCCTGGCAAGATTTCCTTGTAAACAGCTAGCACAGTAAAAAGGGAATCCCAGATGACTGCTCTGCCCCTTTTCATACTGCAAAGACACAATTAAGAGGGAACAAAGGGGTATACAAACATTAGTCTGATTTTAGAAAAATATTTACAATGTTTATACTAGAAATATTTAAACCAAATAAGGATATTAATCCTAGAAATAGCGAAGATAAAAAAAGTGATGACAATTAAAAAAAAAACCCAAATAAACCTAAACCATTCAACATCCATTAAGGTAAGAGAAAGTAAATAAATTCAGCCAATTGGTTATTTCCATATGGTTAGATTTCTTTAAATAGTAATGAAATCATTGCTAAAAAATCCATTGTTATTAAAATAAAAAAGTTGGCTCAGCCTACCAAAATTAGATTTGTAAGTTGCTGGTCATTCCCATAATTAAATCTGTGTCACAAATTTGCAAGAAAAATGGACACTATGACTAATGCATTTACTTGCTGCACTAGTGCTGTCAGGCTGTGTAAATCATTATGCCTGCTAAAGCAGACTAGATAAGAATTCCATACATTTTCATTAACCGACTAAGCTTTGTGTATATGTGAGAAGCTAACTTTATTCTCTGCTAGCTTTAGCTTGCATTTGGAAGACAATGTAAATAAAAACACTAGCCTTGATTTGATGAGCCACGTGGCTGCTCAAAAAATTATTTGAGCTTTTTGAATGACATGAACCAGCTCTGTCCCCCCTGAGAGATGGTCAGACAAAAGAACAAATCCATACATACTTAGTTTGGACAAAGGATATTAATGGAACAATGGGCACCTGAAATGTGCCTCATTTCATCTATTATGTTTCAATGGAGAAAGAAAAGCTAATCTAAGACAGCATTGGAGGAAGTCTTAATCAACGCTTTGCTGTTTTCTCAGAAGTTAGGTGGTCACCGGAGCAGAGTACCCTGAATCTTCTCTCTTCCTCTTGATTTCCTGTCACCACAGACCTTCAGATCTTGGTTACAGATCTTTGTTTAGGGTGAAGCTGATGGCTGCTCATTTCACACTTACTGTTCATAATCCCAAGGCACCGAAGAAGCAGCCTATACTGACTCACACCACAGGGTGGATATTTTCATGAGTTTCCCAGCCCATAGTCTCAAGCAGAAAGGAGATTAATGAGAGATAGAAAGATTAGACAAGACTGGTCTAGTCTAGAAGTGCAGAGCATTTTGTGAGGACATAATGTTCTGGATTTTAGGCCATCTCCATCTCCCACGCATGCAGCATTACACTGTCACTGCAAACTGAGTGCAGGTCTCAGCCAAGCACCTCTCCTGACTTCAGTGCAGGAACAGCCTCAGTGACAGGTTATGATTTGGTGGACCAAGTCAGAGGAGCTGAACCACTCAGGCAAACACCATGAAACAACAATCAGCACAACGTTTGGCAGCCTCCTGCCTATTGCTCTGTGATTTGGACATTAGTAATTATTTGTCTTCTTCTTTTAGAAGAATAGAAATGCTAAGGAAGGCTGGCAATGTATGCAACATTAAGAATGTCAGCAGACCTATGGTCAACATTCCAGGCAATTTCTTTAGCCTTTAGGTGCAAAAGTATCCTCTCCTACAAGTGGAAGCAGCTAACACAGTGCTTTCTATCTCAGCATTTGCATGCAGCCTTGTGATAACCAACCATTCCGTATCAGTAAAACATTATCAGATTATATTAAAACCCCATTAAGAGGAAAAACTGAAATAATTTCTTATGTTCCACAATTATTGTAAACCAAACTGCTTAAACAAGGGGAGGAGATAATGATATTAACTATCCAACTCAAAGCAATCCTCTGTGGTATGAGCCTAAATATTCTCTTGGCTGAAATTTATGTAAATTGAATTCATCTATCGTTAGTTATTACTAATCTAGCTATATAAAAACACTTTTCTGTAACAATGAGTTTTTTCAAACACTGTTTTAATTAGACCTGGGACATTATTAAACTAAGTCAATAAAATAATGTAAATATGTACAATATCATTCCATGCATTGTTTTGTCTGCACATTTATAGGAATACAAGCTTTGATGGAGTTGAAAAGGAATTACTTTGCAGTTGGTTGGTGGTTTTTGTAAATCTCTTTATCAGTGACGACACCTCCAGGTCCTTAATCCAAGGGCATTTCTGCTCATCAAGACATATTTGTCATTTCTACACCTTGTGTATCACAAGATATTCCATTTCATCTGAATAAGCTCATCTCAGTATCACACTAGCATAATGCTGAGTATTTTCCTTCAGGCATTTTGTTCCAGAACTTGTTTTGATTTAACTTCTCGAGCACTATTTCGTAGTTTTAAGGGGGGAAAAAAAGGCGNNNGGTGGGGAATGGGACAGTGAGGTAGGAGAGTAAACAGCACAGCACATCTTTCAGCCCTTTTAAATCAGCCTGTTTCACTCTATCACACACATGCACTGGCCCACAGGGCATAGTCTGAAAACAGACAACAATGCTGTCCTGGCTTTTTCAGGGCTACACACAAGTGCAGCAAGCTTCCCACGTGCTACACATGGTAAGACAAGGAACACAGCAAAAATTTCAGCCATGCTGATGTCAGAGCTTCCAAATTATCTCCAGGACCTGTGTAAGTATAAGGTATTGGTCACAAAGGTATACAACTACATCTAAGCCTGTGCACATATAGCTCATCATTAGACACTCCGAAGAAAAACAGAAATGTGATTTAGATTCATCATGAAGATAACAGGATATGTGTTCTCCACCCATAGCCAAATCCATAAGTTAGGCACCAATATAAACTGATGGATTCCCAAAATGACTTCCACCCAGACCTTCCATTGTCTTCTCAGAAAAAACCCAAATATTTTTACATTTAATATAACAGTTTTGACTTCAAACAAGTATATATATATACACACACATAATATACATATGCATTTAATGTTTTACATACATATTTAATGCTTTGCCAGTTTTTTAACAGCAAACTTTCTTTGTAAGTGACCACATGCATGCCAGTGCTATGCTCCACATCTGGAGCCACTCAGTTAAAGGCCATGTAGATCCACACCACTGTGAAACTGCTGGTAAACAACTCTGCCTACTTACTCCTGCCCCTGGCCTACATTTCAATCACAAGGTTTGTCCTATCAACTTCATAACTGGAGAAGCGTGTAAGGGCAAAGCACTCAGTAAACATATTCGTGATTTCTTTTCTGTCATACACATATATTCCCTACACAATCACTATTTCAAAGTAGAATTACCACAAGTGCTTAAATGTGTGGATATATCTGTAATTTAATAGCCAGGGTATTTACAATGTTATTCTAAAAAAAAAAAAAAAAAAAAAAAAAAAAAAAAAAAAAAAAAAAAAA